>CAUYLG010029910.1:0-47563 GCA_963573385.1 Cacajao melanocephalus
GGAGTTGGTCTACTTGAGGAATATCTTTGTGGTGTTCTCTGGATTACCTGGAGTTGAGTATTGTCCTGCCTTACTAGGTTAGGAAAGTTTTCCTGAATAATATCCTGAAAAATATTTTCCAACTTGGATTCATTCTCTTCATGACATTCAGGTACACCCATCAGTCATAAATTAGGTCTTTTCACATAGTCCTATATTTCCTGGAGACTTTGCTCATCCCTTTTTACTCTTTCTTCTCAAATCTTGTCTTCTCATTTAATTTCATTAAGTAGGTCTTCGACCTCTGATATCCTTTCTTTTGCTTGATCAATTCGACTGTTAAAACCTGTGCATACTTCGCGAAGTTCTTGTATTGCGTTCTTCAGTTCCATTAATTCACATATATTTGTTTCTAAATTGTCTATTCTCATTAGAATTTCATCAAACCTTTTTTCAAAGTTCTTAGTTTCTTTACATTGGGCTAGAACATATTCTTTTAGCTCACAAAAGTTTCTTATTATCCACCTTCTGAAGCCTAATTCTGTTATTGGAGTGCACTCGTTCTCCATCAGGCCTTATTCCCTTGTTGGTGAAGAACTGTGATCCGCTGTAGAAGGAGAAGCATTTTGATTCTCAGTATTCTCAGCTTTTTTACACTGGTGTCTTCCCGTCATGGTAAATTTATCCACCTGTCGTCTCTGTATTTGCCAACTTTCAAATTCGGTCTCTGAGTGGACGTCCAACTTGTTGATTCCCAATGCCGAAACCTCAGCAACCCACTGTGCTGGCTAAAATAGCGGCATTAAGATTTGTGGTGCTTTTCTGCTCGGGAATCTCCGATCTGGCTTCCCTTTTAAATCCTTTCTTCAATCAGGTAAATAGGCGACTCTGCCTTCCCGGAGCTCCAAAAGTCGTTCAAAAGGGGACTAGTCCCGTTTACTCTTCACTTAGTACTGCCGTGCCTAAGCGCCAGCAAAACTGCAGCGCTGGCCACAAGAGTCCGCCGGCGACCCGTGGGGCTCCTCCACTGGGAATCTCCTAGTCCCTGAACAACAAAAATTCGTCTGAAAGTGTGGTGTCCTCTCGTTCTGTGCGCTTTCTGTGGGAGCTACAATCCTGAGCTGCTAGTAGTTGGCCATCTTGGATCTCTCTCCCTAAATCTCTGTTTTTTCTTACTAGTACGTAAAGTTTTAGTTCACTAATACATATTGCATGTGTTGGAGTAGTTACATTTGTCATCCAACTATAGGTTTCTGGACCATAAAAAGCACCAACAAACATCTGGCAAAGACAGAGACATGTTTGTCACTTAGAAATCCTGTGCAGAGTTAAATGCAAATTTACCTGAGTGAGTTTGCCTCTCAGTGTCTTGAATGACTTAAGAGTTTTGATTGAATGTGCCAAAGGCTCAAATTCTCTGTCACAAGGAAAAGTAATTGAAGAATTAAAACATCTCTCTCTCTCTTTGTAACTGTGGTCCTCTCTGTCTGCAAAGATTCTTCTCCAAGCAAAAACTCTGTCTACTATACTTGATGTGCCAAAAAATAAAAATAAAAAAATAAGAAAACAACAGCAATTTAGGACGTGGTAGTACTCATAGTTGAAAAACAATCACATCTTAAGTCAAAAGCTTAAATGCAGATAAAATATACGTATTTAGTAATATGTTTTATAAGGGATAAAGGAATTTTCAAATAATTTAATTGCTCTCTGATGATGCCTTGAAAATTTTGGTCTCAATAATTTAAATATTCAAATTTTGTCTTTTTCAGAGGTGAGAGGCTGCCCTAGTTTAGAAATCCTCAAATCCTGCCATTAAAGATGACGAAAATCTAACAGAAAATTTGATGTTTTAGAATCTAAAATATCTAAAATAATAGAATTAGGATTCAAAAGATATAATATTTTTATTATCCAGATATAATGTTCAAAAGTAAAAACATGATTCTCTTACAGATTTAGAATGAACTTGTGTCAAAAATTCTCAATTTATTATTGAAAGGACCCAAAATACAGCAAATCCAGTCTAAATGTGAATTACAGGAATAAGGATTATATTGTCTTTCAAAAAATGCATTAAAAAACTAATAAAATGAGATTGCTAGGTCAGATATACATATGGGTAATGTCTTACCAGGCAGGGCAGCTATAACTTTTATACTGAACAAAAATAGGTGTTAAAATATAAATTCACAGGATTTATGTCCTCACTTTACAGGAAATAACAGAAATAAACATAAGCATATTTTCCTCTATCAGAGGCCAACAAACTATGCCTGCTTGCCAGTTGCCTACTTTCATAAATAAAGTTTTTTTTAATCTACCATATGTCAATGGTGGATCTGGAGTCACAATAGCAGAATTGAGTAGTTATGAGAGAGCATGTATGGATTGCAAAGCCTGATTAATTTTGTTAAAAAACAGTTTGCATCTCCCTGATAATTAAATCATGTTGAAATAAAATAACTTTTTATGTAATACATTCATTTTTATAATATATAATTACTAAAGACTACTCTTGATGCCAAAAAGGCCATCCTTTTCATGTGTAGGTCTGTTTATTAACATAGGTATAGCAAGAGGTGTTAATTGACTATACATGTTTCCTTCAGCACAAAGTGTCAAGCGACTATTAGGGCTAGAATAATTAACTTATTTCCAGACATTTCATTTAAAAATCACATAATAAATTTTAAAAAGTTCTACAATATGTTTTTCTGTCCCAAGTCTGGAAAGTCAAATGAAAGAAATTCTCTCCACCACGTCTTTCCAGCCATATTATAGATTTGAACTGCTTCCTCTCTCCTCGGGTTACACCAGATTTTCTGAAGTTCCTGGCCTGCCAGGGAGTCACCTTCCTCACCACCTGACAGACTGAAACTTGTAAACTGTGTTTTACATCTTCTTGAAGATAGTTATGGGCATTGACTCCAAGTATAAAGTGCAATCCTTTTTCACTGATGATGAGCTTATTATTGTTAGATTAATGTATTACCAAATATGACACTCCAGGGTTGGCCTTGATTATTGCATAATCATTTTGTTTAATTAAATCATATTACAGAGGAGGATTAAACTTTATTGTACTTACATGAATAAAATATTATGAAAAATAAGGAGAATTAATAGAGTAATTGCTACCAAGTTTAATGGAGTCAGTGAAAGTTACACTAATTATAAAAATGATCTATTTACTTCATGAAAATGTATTCTACCAATGTGCATATTAAAGTCAGATTAAGAATGATTCCACATGTTAATAAAAAATAGAATATTAGGACAACCTCAATACTATCTCAAACAAATAAGTACAAATAATTTCCTTCATCCACATAGTCAATTTTTAATAATTATTTTTTATTTTATTTTATTTGAGATAGAGTCTCATTCTATTGCCTAGGCTGGAGTGCAGTGGCACAATCTGGTTCATTGCAACCTCCACCTTCTGGGTTTAAGCAATTTTCATACCTCAGCCCACACTGCCCTCCCATCCCCACAAGTAGCTAGGGTTATAGGCATGTGGCAACATATCTGGCTAATTTTTGTATTTTCAATAGAGAGAGGGTTTTGCCATATTGGCCAGGCTGGTCTCGAACTCCTGGCCTCAAGTGATCTGCCTGCCTTGGCCTCCCAAAGTGCTGGTATTACAGGCGAGAGCCACAGAGCCTGGCACACCGAGTCAATTTTTTATAATTAACTAGGGCTTGAGAGAAGTCTTCTTCTAGATCTTGTGAGAGCAGTTTAAGAGATTGTTTGCTTCTGGACCAAAAAGAATCCTGTGATGTTGCCTGACTGTTGTTTGAGCAATGATAGGTTTAAGCTCTGAAACTTGTACTCATGAGTCTATTCCTTAAAATGTCAAAATTCTCTTGTGGTTTCCTTTCTACCCGGCTCTAAGAATATCCTTTATTGAAAATTCAGTTTCCGGCTTCAGAGGAAATGGAGGGATGAGTGCTTATAAGAATCGACAAAAGGAAGATGATCTCTTTCTTATTCATATGAGGATGTAGCAAGAAGGCAGCCTTATGAAAACCAGTAAGAATGTCCCCACTAGATGTCAAATCTGCAGGCACCTTGATCTTGGACTTGCCAGGCTCCAGAACTATAAAAATAAATGTCTGTTGCTTAAGCCCCCACCCTAGCCTATAGTATTCTGATACAGCAGCCCAAAATGACTTAGAAACCAAGGCATAAAAATTCCCTTTCCTCAAACATTCTATGACTGACTATATGAACTGTTTCTTTTTTTCATAGTGATCTTTCATATTCTCAAGCAACCTGACAGTTTTTCCTTACAACAAAACTACTTTTTTTTCCCTGAAAAACAAAAACATATTATATTACTTTGCATATGTTGCTGTATTTATTTCCCATTATTATTTCCAGTGAAACTCAAAAACTTATAGTAATTAGAATTTTTAACCAAAATAACTACTATTTCATAGAAAACACTGTGTGGTGGGTAATTGAAAACTGTCAGTCAAGCATTTTTGCAAAGTAGAAAAGTTCATGAATACACCTAATAGCCACTATAACTGTCCACTTCACTCTTGTGCCAAGGATATAAGCTTCTATGTAACATAAAACTAAGGAGTACAATGGTTTACGTTCCAAATCCATACCTGGTAATCACTGTTTCAGTAGTCCATCTTATGATTCATTAATTACATGCAAATTTATTAATTAGTTCTTAAATATTATCTAAGGTTTTAAAAGTAAGTACAGGTCTTAAAAATAGCTGACACACGACTGAGAGAAACTATTGTTAAGATAGTTTCAGAATTATGGTTTAATCTTTGAAAACCATAATTCTTTGTGTTTTCAGCTTTATGCTAGAGCAATTTTAGCTAATCTGATTAAGTAACTTGCATAAGAATTTAGGAAATTCAGAATATCTAGTTCTCTTATGAAAAAAAATCCAAAATGTTTGTATTGTATTGCAAACTAATAAAATTTTTAAAATATATATTTGGCTGATTTTTTTAAAAAACAAGTTTTCAAACTACCTGATTTGTTAAGGATTCACCTTGAATGACTGGACTTATATTCTTATAGAAAAATACTGCGGAGGTAGTGGTTTCTGAAAGAGACTTCTTAAAAATGTTACCATATTCATGTATTAAAAGTTTTTAAAAAAAATTTTTCCTGGCCAGGCACTGTCACTTATGCCTGTAATTCCAGCACTTTGGGAGACTGAAGCAGGTAGATCACCTGAGGGCAAGAGTTTGACACCAACCTGGCCAACATGGTGAAACCCGTCTCTCCTAAAAATACAGAAATTAGCTGGCGTGGTGGCACATGCCTGCAATTCCAGCTACTTGGGAGGAGGCAGGAGAATCGCTTGAAACTGGGAGGAGGTTGCAGTGAGCCAACATCTTGCCATTGCACTTCAGCCTGGGTGACAGAGCAAGACTGCATCTCAAAACAAAACAAACAAAATTATTCCTGACAAGTTGAAGTGGATATTATATTTATTTTAAAATATGTTATCCTCTCCTAAGCAATAAGATCAGAGCTTTTAAGTTTAAGAGATTTTGTCACCTTATTTACTAATACCCTTCGGAGATAGAAAGATATTTTACAGTTACTCAATAAGGAGTAAATGCTTTTTTAGTTTGTCAATATCAGCGATAGATCAAAATAAGATCAAAAGCACAAATGTCTCACATCCAGATCTCTAAAGCTGTCCTCTTTTTCAATAAGCAAGAAGTGTTTTCCTAAATGGCATCATGTAATGTATTAAATATATAAACCAAACAAACCAAAAACAACAACAAAAAAACATAAGCAAACCATTTCTTTGTTGTCTTCCAGATAGAAAACCAATTTGCATAATCTGTTAAATTCTCAGAATAAGAAAATGTGTTCCTTCAATGAAAAGCCCGAGATCTGGTGCTTCATTGCTGAATTCTACTGAACATTTAAATATTAATAAAACATTCTCAAAAATTTTAAAAGGAGACAGTTATTTCACACTCATCTTATGAGGCCAGCATTATCCTGATACCAAAGCCAGAAAAGGAACCTTGAAGAAAAAAAAAGTTAGGGCAATATCCTTATGAATATTGCTATAGAAATTCTCAATCAAAAACTAGCAAACTGAATTTAATAGCACATTAAAAGAATTATTCACCATAATTAAGAAAGATTTATCCCTGTCATCCAAGGATGGTTCAACATATGTAAATCAATAAATGTGGTATACCAATGGAGAGAATAAAAGAAAAAAAACATATGATTCTCTCAATAGATGCCAAAAAATCACTTGACAAAATTCAACATCCTTTAATGATAAAAACTCATCACAGTGTAAGTATAGAAAGAATATGCCTCAATACAATAAATACCTGTTACAAAGGTAACATTATAGTCAAAGCTTTTCCTCTGAAAGCGAGCACAAGACAAGTCCACTCTTAACAGTTCTATTAAACATAGCACTGAAAGTCTTGGCCAGAGAGGAAAGAAAAAGAAATAAGAAGAATCCAAACTGGAAAGAAAGAAATTAAATTGTCTCCGTTAGCAGACATGATTGTATATGCAGGAAATTCTAAAAACTCCACCAAAAACCTATTATAATTAATAAAGTTAGTGAAGTTATAGGATACAAAATCAACATATGAAAATCTATAGTATTTTTATACACTAGCAGTTAACTATCTGAAAAAGAAATAAGGATAACCTCATTTCCAATAGCACCAGAAAGAATAAAATACTTCAAAATAAATTAAACCAAGAGGTAAAGGATCTGTACACTGAAATAGAACACTGATGAAAGAAATCCAAGGAGAAACACAAAAAAATTGAGAAACTGCACATCCATGGATTGGAAGGATTAATATTGTTAAAATGTCTATGCTAACCAAAGTGGTATACAGATTCAATACAATCTCTATCAAAATTCCATTGATATTTTTCATAGAAATAAAGAAATGTCCTATGATTTGTATAGAACCATAAAATACCCTGAATAGTCAAAGTAATCTCAAGCAAAACACCAAACCATCACATTATCTGACTTCAAAACATATTACTAAACTACAGTACTCAAAACAGCATGTTACTGGTATAAAAACAACACAGACCAAGGGTACAGACAGCTAAAAAATAAATCCATGTAAATACAGCCAACTGATTTTTTGACAAAGGTGCTAATAACATACAACAGGGAAAAGACATTATCTTCAATAAAAGGTGCTGTGACAACTAGATATTCATGTGTACAATAATGAAATAGCTTACATAATCTACAAAAAAATTCCAAAATGGATTAATGTCTTAAATGTAATACTCATAACAGTGAAACTTACTAGAAGAAAACATAGGACAAAGCCTCCATGATGTTTGTCTGGGCAATGGTTTTTTTTTGCATATGAACCAAAAGCACAGGCAACAGAAGCAAAATTAGACAAATAGGATTATGAGAAACTAAAAATCTTCTTCACAGCAAAGAAAACAACAAAGTGAAGAGAAAACCTACAGAATGGGAGACAGTATTTTCAAACTATCCACCTGAGAAATGTAACAAAAACAAAAACTGACAAGTGAGACCTAATTAAACTAAAGAGCTTCTGTACAGCAAAAAAAAAAAAAAAAAAAAAAAACAAAAAAAAAACAAAAAAAAAAACCCAAAAAACAAACAAACTAAAAACCCACACAAAACGAAACTATCAGCAAATTTAACAGACAACCTATAGAATGGGAGAAAATATTATCAAACTATGCATCTGACAAAGATCTAATATCCAGAATCTATAAGAAACTTAACAAGAAAAAAAACAACTCCATTAAAAATGGGTAAGTGACGTGGCCACACATCTGAAAAGAAGACATACAAGTGACCGATAAACATAAAAACTGCTCATCATTACTAATTATCAGAGAAATGCACTTCAAGACTGTAATGAGATAATATCTCACACCAGTCAGAATGGCAACTGTTAAAAAGTCAAACAACAGATGCTGTCAAGGCTGTGGAGAAAAGGGAACACTTATATACTGTTGGTGGGAATGTAAATTAGTTCAGCCATGTGGAAAGCAGTCTGGAAATTTCTCAAGTAACTTGAAGCAGAGCTACTGTTTGACCTAGCAGTCCTATTACTGGATATATACCCAAAGAAAAATAAATTATTTGACCAAAAAGACAGGTGCACATATACATTCATTGCAGCACTATTCACAATAGCAAAGACAGGGAATAAATCTGGGTTCCTGTCAACAGTGAACTGAATGAAGAAAATTTGGTACATATACAGCATGGAATACTATGCAGCCACAAAAAGAACAAAATTATGTCCCCTGCATCAACATGGATGCAGCCCTCAGAGGTAATTATTCTAAGCAAATTAACATATGAACAGAAAACCAAATACCACATGTTTTCACTTATAAGCGGAAGCTAAACACCAAGTACACATGGGCAGAAAGATGACAATAATAGACACTGGGGACTAGCAGAGAGGAGAGGGAAGGGAGATATAGGCTGGAAAACTACCTATGGGGAACTCTGATCACTACCTGGATGACGGGATCACCCATACCCCAAACCACAGCATCATGAAATATACCTATGTAACAAATATGCGCATGTATCCCCAAATGTAAAATAAAAGTTGAAATTATTAATAAATAAAAATGGTCAAAGTATCTGAAAAGACATTTCTCAAAAGAAGACCAACGGCCAACAGGTATGTGAAAATGGCCAACAGATATGTGAAAAGGTGTTCAACATTACTAATCATCAAGATAATGGGAATTAAAACCACAGTGAGATATCAGCTCACACTTGTTAGAGCGACTATTATTAAATGATAACAGGTGCTGATGAGGATAAGGAGAAAAGGGAATCCTTGCACACCATTAGTGGTAATGTAAATTAGTACAGTCATTATGGTAAACATTTTGAAAGTTCCTCAATAATTCAAAAGCAGAACTATCATATGGAACAGGAATCCCAATACCAGATATATACCCAAAGAAAATTAAATTAGTTTGTTGGATGCATAGTTTGTGAATATTTTCTCCCGTTCTGTGGGTTGTCTGTTTGCTCTGTTGATAGTTTCTTTTGCTGTTAAGAAATTCTTTAGTTTTATTAGGTCCTACTTGTCAATTTTTGTTTTTGTTGTAATTGCTTTTGAGAACTTAGTCATAAATTCTTTTCCAAGGCCAATGTCCAGAATGGTGTTTCCTAGGTGGTCTTCCAGGATTTTCATAGTTTGAGGTCTTACATTTAAATCTTTAATCCATCTTGAGTTAATTTTTGTTTATGATTAAGGTCTAGTTTTATTCTTCTACATAAGGGTAGTCAGCCACATTAGCACCATCAATTTAATAGGGAGTACTTTTGTCACCTATTTTTATTGAGTTTGTCATAGATCTGATGGCTTTGGTATGTGACTTTATTTCTGGTTTCTTTATTCTGTTCTATTTGTATATGTGTCTCTTTGTATCAATACCATGCTGTTTTGGTTCTGTAGCCTTAGAGTATAGTGTGAAGTCAGGTAATGCGATGCCTCTGGCTTTGTTCTTTTTCCTTAGGATTGCCTTGGTTATTCAGGCTCTTTTTTGGTTTCATGTGAATTTTAGAGTCTTTTTTTTTTCTAATTCTGCAAAAAATGCCATTGGTTAGTTTATTAGGAATTGAATCTGCAGATAACTTTGGGCAGTATGGTCATTTTAACAATATGTATTCTTCCAATCCATGAGCACAGAATGTTTTTCTATTTGCTTGTGACATCTTTGATTTCTTTCAGCAGTATTTTGTAGTTCTTCTTGTGAAGATCTTTTGCCTTCTTGGTTTGATGTATTTCTAGGAATTTTATTTTTTGTGGCTATTTTTAATTAAGATTGTATTCTTAATTTGGCTCTCAGCTTGAACATTATTGGTGTATAGAAATCCTACTGAGTTTTGTACACCGATTGGGATATTACTGAACTGACTTTGTAACTGATTATCAGTTACAGGAGCTTTTGACAAAGTCTTTGGGGCTTTCTAGGTATAGAATCATGTCATCAGTGAAGAGAGATAGTTTGACTTCTTCTTTTCCTATTTGGATACCTTTTATTGCTTTATCTTGACTAAGTGCTCTGGATAGGAGTCTCAGTACTGTCTTAAATAGCAGTGGTAAGAGTGGGCTACTAGAAAGGTAAGAGTGGGCTACTACTAAATGGGTGGGAGGAAGCTTGGAAAAATTAACTGTTGGGTACTATGCTTACTAGCTAGGTAACGGGATCATTCATATCCCTAACCTCAGCATCACTCAGTATCTCATGTGGCAAACCTGTACATGTACCCCCTGAATCTAAAATAAAAGTTGAAATTATAAAAGAAAAAAGGAGAAAGAGAGAGAGAGAGAGAGAGATCTCTGCCATGTGAGGACACAGTGAGAAGGTGGCTATATGGCTCCAGGAAGAGAGTCCTCATCAGAACCTGATCCTAGAACTTGATCTGGATCTTCTGGCATCTTGAGTGGTGAGAAAATACATTTCTATTGTTTAAACCAAAATAAATAAACTAAAAGCTTTCCTAGTGAACATTTTCCTAACTTTTGTTCTGGTGTGATAATGCATCAGGTTTCACTTAGTAATTATGTTAATTCAATACAAATTTCCTGAGTAGATAATATTTCTTTCATGTTTAGAACAAAAATCACATTTCTTAGATAACTGGGTTTCTTTTAATTCATCCTTTCCTTCTGTCCCATGTCAAAATTATTAAGAAGATACATGATACTTTATTTGCATCATTATCCTCGAATTTGATCAGGTTTTGATTATTGTGTGATTAGGTTACTGAAGTTGCTATATGCATCCTTCTTTTCTGCTAATTTTTAGACACACCTCTTTACACAGAAAAAATAGATCTGCATCTCAACGTCTTTATTAAGAAAACCTGTTTTCTTAAATTTTTTCTAAAAGTAGGATTTGTCTTTTTCCAGTTTTAAATATTTTAAACATAATTGAACATACAGCTGTAAAAAAAACTGAAATGTATGATACTTTTTACTGTGATTATGAATCAACCATGTAACACATACAGGAAACACTAATGATTGTATTATTGTCAAAAGGCAAAGAATATTAAGTAGGTAAACACAAAAATTCACAGGATGCAAAGTCACCATGAATGGATTGCATATTTTCTTTATTTGCAATGTCACAAACTAATAAGAAATTCATACTTTTTCCAAGGAATTTTGGGTATGAAATAGGCAATCGCTGGTTGAATGACAGGTCATAAATTAATAAATTATTTATGTTATATATTTGTTTAATATAGTTGCTGCCTTGGCATCTATTTCAAGCCCAGCATAAGTTGTTTGAAACCTAGTCATACCCTGCCACTTTTGGCCCAGTTAAATGTTCCGTTGCCTGCATGATTTTTTTTGTGAGATAGCCCTGATTGATCCTCATCACACTGGCACAAAACACAACAGACTCCACAGCTGTTAACTAGGATAAAACCCAATGTTCAATACCAGAGCCAGGTAAATAAGTTCCCTTCTTTACATGAGTTTTCTTTAAACCAGCCAATCCACAACTTCCATGGGAAAGCCTGAGATAATGCCTATAGATCTTAATGAAGGCACAGTTTTACAGCTTCTCTCCCACTCCCAATTTGCTGCTCAAGCTCCCTGTTGTCTCCAAACTTCTTGTCTGCGCCCCTAACCTCTTAAGAACCTAGGGTAATAAATTTCTTCCGTTTCATGCATTTTGGCTTTTACTTCCTTGTTGTATTATACCTGGTTGATCCACTAAAACCTAACTTTCTCCCATGAAGGCTCTCCTAGACAGTGGTGATGGCCACTGTCAACAGACAGACCTCAGCATCAAGTTATAATGACTTTGTAACAGAAAAATCACAACAATTGAGAAATTTCAACTAAATAATATACATACTATTTTGTAAATATTGGGGGTGTGTGTGGCAAAAATAGCAATAAATTGCCTCTGAAATAAGGTTGGGTTGCAGGAGATTTATTGGATGGTACTCTCATATCAAGACTTGTGATGGAGGGAACAAAAGAAGGAAGAAAGATCAGGTACAGAAGAGGTTGTACTGCAATTCCATGGGAAGTTCTATAGCTAGAATGTCCCTTAGAGTTGTAAATTAAATTAAAAAGTCTGGGGAGGCCGAGCACGGTGGCTCATGCCTGTGATCCCAGCACTTTGGGAGGCTGAGGCCGGCAGATCACTTGAGGTCAGAGATTCAAGACCAGCATGGGCAAAATGGCAAAATCCCGTTTCTACTAAAAATACAAAACAGCTGGGCATGGTGGCACACACCTGTATTCCCAGCTACTTGGGAAGCTGAAGTGGGATAATTGCTTGAACATGGGAGGTGGGGGTTGCAATCAGCTGTGATTGTACCACTGCACTCCAGCCTGAGTGACAAATCAAGACTCTGTCTCATAAAACAAACACACAAACCACAAGACAATCTTGATTTCATCAGTGAACTGGCAGTAGGTGGTACTCCCAACAACTCAGGGAATAGGTGCCTTGTCTAAATGGGTGAGGGATATAGGCAGCATACTCTAGCATTTACTACTGATTGATGATAACCCAAAATATGTTGATGATGTTCAGGCCTTCAGTATACTTTTGTAATAATTATAAAAATCTAATAACCATTTATCAACTAACCAATGTTTAAAATGATGCTAATTAATGATGTTTTGAATAATACAGTAGTAAAATAGAAGAAACCGTTTACATTTCTTTAAAGAGGTTAATATAAAAGTAAATTACTCCATCAATAAAATATAGGGCAAAATTCACATGTTAAATACAATAGGAACATCGCTTCTCAAAAACAAATACAATTTTTAAAAACATGACAAATTTGTTGGGTGTGGTGGGGCATGCCTGTGGTCCCAGCTACTCTGGATGCTGAGGTGGGAGGATCATTTGAGACAAGGTGGTCAAGGCTGCAATGAGCCGACATCACTCCACTGCACTCCAGCCTGGGCGATAGAGGGAGACCCATGTCAGATAAATAAGTGTGTATGTAAGTAAAATATGTCAAAGTGTTAACAATTTTTTATTTTAGATTTTTCTTTTTTTAGTGAGGCTTTTCTTAAAAATCTTTTTGGTCCTGTGACTTGGATTCAAACTGAGTGAAGGATTTTTGCACTCTATATATATTTCAATTTTTTTTTATCAACGAGCATGTATTACTATGACAAACAGGCAACTTTTAAAATTGATCAATAATGACTTTGGGAAATAGCTCAGTATGTATGAAAACTCAATAGACAGATGTAGGAATCATGACATTATTTGATGTTGGACTTCTGTGCAGTTAAGGATAGTTGGTTTTAGACTCTCCTGAATGACTTTGCAAGCCTTGTATTTCTTGGCATTGGTTTATATTGCCCATGGGCATTCTGTTGTTATTTTTAGCATGATTGTTTTGACCTACAGGTTGCATACTGTTTCTGCTGAGTCAAGACGGCACTGTCCTGAACCCCATTATACTAGTATATGTATGACTTGTTAAAAGCAGCTATTGTTCAACTGCCCAACTGTTTGACTGCATTCTTGAGGAATTTATCCAGATCTCCTTGAGTGGTTTTGTTATTTAACATCATGTTTCCAATATAATCAGATAATCATAATCTTACGTAAGAATCCACTCAAATCCTACTTTTGAGGTTTTCTTGCCCAAGTACAGTAAACTGTAGAACATTTCTTTAAAAAGCTGAGATATATAAAGCTCTAGGATATGAGAAAAAATTTTAGATGAATGGTCCTGGGAAGGAGAGAAAAAGAAGAGAGTATACGTGGAAGGAGATGAAGAGAGAGAAGCAAAATAGAATGGTGAGGAAAAATAGAAACACCATTTCCAGTTAGTACTTCTGTCCTCATTCCATTAGCAACAGAAATAGCCTCTCATCACAACACCTTATCTGACTGCAAGGCTAACACCATTTCCTAGAGGCAGAGAGGAGGGCTGTGCTGCTTTGATTCTAGCACAAGGACATCTGTGCTTTAAACCTTCATCTTAATATGGTAAACCATCTGGTTCAGATATCTGATATCTAAAAACCGTATTTTCTATTAGCTGCATTTTGGTAAGTTCTCTCATCTGCAGCCCAAATAGTGGTAGGTAAATATGTGTACATGAAAAAGTTGTTTCTATAATGCTGCTATGTCTTGCTGTAAAGCAAATGTTGATATGTTTATCAGTCTCAACTTGTTCAGTATTTCTGAAAGCACACCAGTATCTGTTATCTACTTTAAGCATTTTCTTATAACTTTCTTATCTACCAGAATCATGAAGTTAATGCCATATTTTATTAAATGATTTAATATGACTAAACAATATCTACTACTATATAGTATTTATTATTTTTACCATCACAACTAGGTAACACAGGCAACAAGTTTCTCTAATAAGAGAGATAAATGGAATTTATCCATTGTGTACTTAAAAAATGTAGGAAGAGAGACTCACAAGAAAAAAGTTAATCTAACCTTAATATCGTATATCCTCATAATTTCACAAAAGTCTACATATTAAAAAATTACTAGATTTATCTTCAACACCAGTAGTATTTCTAATGTTGTGCAAAATAGCTTGCATATTATTCCAAATGTAAATGTGTCATGTCATTGAGAGACTTTGAAGAGAGGATGTTGTTACTGTCTTTTTTATACAAAGTTAAAAATTAAAATTTTAAAGTGGACAATTAAATCTCAAAGTCAATCAATTGTGAATTTTACTACCGTAGAATAATATCTGATGTCTATGATTATCTTGAGAGGTGTGCATGGTAGCCTTGAGCATTTGTTTTTGATTATGCTTTTTTATACACAAGGCATCTAGGTAGATTGGTCTACTGGGCTCATACTACGTAGGTAGAAGATCTGTGTTAGGATGTGTTGGTGGTATTACTAGTCATTATTCAAGAAAGTGGCAGAGAAAAATAGATGAAAAAGTTAAAAAGTTTGTTTTGTAGATGGATAAGAATATATCAATAACAAAGTCACTCATCATTTTGGCCACTTTTGCCATGTTGGCTTCATAGAACTGTCAGTGCCTTGACTGGAAATTTTGCTCCTGTATGAATAGCTTGAATCTAACCATAAGATTAATCTGTGCAATTTGTGCAGTAATGGAAGTGTCAG
The DNA here is from genome assembly GCA_963573385.1 of Cacajao melanocephalus. Taxonomy (NCBI): domain Eukaryota; kingdom Metazoa; phylum Chordata; class Mammalia; order Primates; family Pitheciidae; genus Cacajao; species Cacajao melanocephalus. Next base: position 15,109 of record CAUYLG010029910.1, read on the forward strand.
TTTGGCAGCTCTTTTGATTCAAGTTCAATTTGGTTGTTTTCTCCATTTTTCCCCTCTTTCCTACACTCTGTTGTCTAAACTAAGCTCTGCTCATCTGAGATACCCATAAGAAATGGAGAAGAACAAAGAATAGTGTTGAAGAAAATGCAAATTTATATTTTGACTCCATGAAAATATGTTATCCTACAGAATAGTATGAACTGCAAAGGAAAACAGTATTAAGCAGTAAATGGAGGTATGTCAAAGTGAAACTAGAAAGGGACAAGGGAAAACTTCATTGCCAAAAAAGAGCAAATGAACAATATTTTGAAATAACCGCATCAAAATACTATCACATTTTTTCTTTAAGGCCAGGGTTAAATAATCCTTAAAGAACTTATGATGAATTTAGTTGTGCTTATTAAATGTGAGCTATTAATATTACCATATGTCATATAGTTTGCCATAAATCAAGCAAATACTTTCATTGATCTTAATTTTTTTTTATTTAGGTATGCCCATGTGAGAACATTTGTTCCTGTTAGAATTTTAGATAATTTTGATGCATTATCTCATTTTATTAGTCTAATGTCAGAAGTTGAATTTAATAACATGCCCTTAAAATGAATATCTTTAATGTGTCTAATATTATATTTTATGTAGGGGCTTCATCATAAATAAAATACAGGGTTGCAGCTCTTAAATATCTTAAGATAATAAACATAATATGCTTGTTTTAAAAAGTATTAAGTAATACATAGTCTGACATTTTAAAATGAAAACAAAACCCCTCACTTATATGGATTACTTAAGTAAAATGCAAATAAATTTCCATTTGTTAGCTATAAAGAACATATGTGGTCAACATTTCTATTCATCTTGGGTTATAGGCTACTATAGAAAGAATGTTAAATTCAAGTACTGAAACAACTAAGTGGCTAGCAGATCTGCAAATATTTTGGGGCTTTTAAAATTTAAAGTTTTATATAGTCCTTTTTTTTTTTTTAACTTTAAAAATCAGATTTATTTGGAGAAACCAAAAAACCCACAACCCAAAGGATGGGATTTTACTTCTCAAGATATCTCCCAGGTAATAAATATACAGATTACAAATCATTTTCATAGAAGACATTTTTGTACAAAATTTACATGTATTCACAAGTGGTATATTAATCATAATCAATCCCCATTTCTATTTTAACAGGGGATCAAGGTAGGGGAGAGGGAAAAACAGTTTTGGATACAATTGTTTGGAAGGTCTTCAGTCTCTCTTTAGAAGTCCACTTCTTAGCTAATAGCCAGTCCACACCAATTATTTAAATTCACTTGGCACACACCTTTGTCCGCTGGATAAATTATATTCATTATGCCCATTGCTGTAGCAGGCATAAATCAACACCCCTGCATGACTGAACAGGGCCTAACCTTTAGGACTGATGGGAGAAGGGCTTGCAAACCAAGATCAAGGTGTCATTTCTCTGCTAATACCGTCCAGTAAGCCGATCCCTACACAAATGCACGTAAAAGCAGGCAACTTCAGTTACTGTGTTGCAGGAGCTCATACACGGAGCAGCAATCCCCTACAAGTGGTCGTGGGAAAGTAGCTCCAGTTCAATCATCTGAGGAAGGACCAGCAAGGAAAGATGAAAATAAAGTAGATGGGATGAATATCCCTAAAGGCCAAACTAGGAACGCTAGCTGCAGTCCAGGAGACAGAGGGAACAAAGACCACTGGAAGGAGTCAGATAGGGAAGATGGCAAAAAGGATCAAGATTCCAGATCTGCACCTGAGCCAAAGAACCTAGAGGAAAATCCAGCTTCCAAGTTCAGTTCTGCAAGCAAGTATGCTGCTCTCTCCATGCATGGTGAAGATAAAAACGAGGGAGAAGATTACGTTGAATAGACTTCGACATCCTGTGCTTTCTCCTAGTTTCTCTCCATTCTGGGACATTCCAGAGCAAATCAAACCTCTATCCAGACAAGACAAAATAAAACTCACCATCTCCTGGAGACCTTTCTTTCTTTTTAAATGAAATTCTTTTGCATGCTGCTGCAGCCTTTAAAGTATTGAAATAACTGGAGAATCACCACTATTGCCAGAGAGAAAGAGACTACAGCTTTTTAGTGGAAAAGTTGTGATGCATTATGTTACCATGCAGTTACCAGTGTGATTAGTGCCTAGGGGCCTCCATTTGGCAGAAATGGTAATGACAGTGATATAATGTCTGGAATCTGGTTGGGCAGTAGGAAAGGGAGGGTATTAGGAAAAGTGTGAAATTTCTACCTTTTAGTTTTTATCCTGTTGTGGCACATATGAGATCTCAAACATTGTCTAAATAAATTTTCCATTCTTGGAAAGGCAGATTTAGCCTCAAGTTGTTTTAGTCTCCAGGAGGCTGCCAAACCCTCTTATTATTTGATTCCGAGTTTTGGGGGCCAGTCTATGGGGAATTCCTTTTTTTTTTTTTTTTTTTACTCGGGGGTTGTTGGAAGTGAGTCTGTAGGTCGTAAAGAAAGGACTGTATTAGATTTAAATAAATGAAGAAATCGTGCGTTGAAAAGAAGATTTTGGGAGGACATAAGTCATTTTGCACCAGGTAATAGGGGAAAATTGTGTGACCTCCAGCAAATGCATGAATGGTCATTTCCTGGAGCCGGAAGCACTTGAGGATCATGATAATTCCCAGTGTTTTATGTGTCCTGGTTTTACCCTTTCTAAACACTGTCCTTTTTGAAAGTTTGAATATATCTACATTCTACTGAAATCTTGAAACTTTAAAAATTTAGACTTTTGTCATCATCTTAAGTTCTTCATGCTACTCTTAACTTCCCCAAAGGCAGTCTCTAAGTCACATAGATGATGTCTTGGGCATTTTCTCTCCCAGCCATGGATAGCTGTGAAAGGAAGAATTGCTGCTTTTCTCAAGCAAATTGGTTTCCTGATGTCTTTTGGTTCTCACTCCTTGCCTGCTCCTAACACTTTGACCCCTTTTATAGATCAGAGTGCTCTAGAATAATGGGTGGTCTTGGGTGGTGAATAAAGGTGGATAAATAGGGTCCGGGACAGTTGGATTCGGAGCCTTTCTTACGATCTCGATGGAGGTTTTTTTCCCCCTAAGTTTTCTTTTCCACTGAAATACCACACCAATACTTGCTGGATTTATGAGGTGGCCAGAACAATGTGTTTTTCTTTTCCTTTTTCTTTTTTTTAAAGCTTCCCTTGAGAGAATAAATGGTAATGGAGAGAACTGTTTACATAGTCATTTTTTAAATCAGTTTGAATTTCTTTCTCTTCTTCACATTTAAGTTGGGAAAAAGTGCTGTATGATCTTACAAGAGTGGTCACAATTGACCACAGAATCATTAATCTCTAACTCTAGAACACATTTGGAACAAATTCTCTGTTGAATGTGTCAGTTATCCACAAACATCACAAATGCAGCATTTTTATTTAGCTTGGTACTTCAACTTTCTGTATATATGTTTTTCTAAATGAACTTTGCTCAGTGATTAATTAGTCTTCTCTTCCAAAAAAGAATTCAATAGAATCCACCAAAATTAATAAAAACAAACTTTAATTATATCCCTAATTTTAATCTTATTTTAGAATATCAGTTAAAAGAGTTGTTTTTCATTTTTTTTTAGATTGAATAAATGCTTGGCTGAGGTGTCTCTTTGGATATATGGGGGTCAGGGAGCTGCTTGAGGACGATCTGTCCCTTATCAGAGCTCAGGTGCTGTGCTGGGAGTTCTGTTGTTCCATTCAGAGCTGCTGGGCAGATATGTTTAAGTCTGCTGCAGTGGAACTCATAACCACCTCTTTTCCCAGTGCTCTGTCCTAGGAAAGTCAACTTTATTGATAAGTTCCTGTCATGTTGCTACCTTTTTTCATAGATGCCCTGCCCTGCATAGAGTAGTCTAGTCACAGTCTGCCAGCAGAGGCAGGCTCTGCCCAGTTGCTGTGTGAACTGTCTCAGTAGTAGCAGACTGCCTCGGTAGTGTTGGTCACCCTTACCCCTACTGAGCTGGACTGTCCTGGGTCCAGCTGTGCTTGCTGTGAAACTCTCAATCCAGAGCATTTCAGATTGCTTGTTTGGTGGGGGTGATACCTGCTGAGCCAGATCACCTGCCTCCCTGTCTCTGCCCCCTCCCTTTCAGTTGAATGGGCGGCTCTGTCTCCCAGGCATTCCAGGCACCAGTTGAAACAGCTTCCCAGATTTGTGTGAGTTTCTGTGTGCCAAACCAGCACCGGCTAAAACCGCTGTGCTGAAAACTCATGGTGCTTTTCGGCCCAGGAATCTCCTGGTCTGTGGGCAGTGAAAATTTGTTTGAAATGCAGTGGGCACTCACCTTCTGCGTTGTTCTTGCTGGGAACTGCACTCTGCAGCTGTTCCTATTTGGCTATCTTGGATCCTCTGTCTTTTCTTTCTTTCTCTTGCCTGATTGCTCTGGCTAAGACATCCAGTACTATGTTGAACAGGAGTGGTGAGAGTGAGCATCCTTGTCTTATTCCAGTTCTCAAGGAGAATGGCCACTCAATATTTTCAATATCTCATTTCTTCAAATGAAAAAACAGAGGCCCAGAAAGTGAAAATAACTTGCTAACTTGCTTATGGGCACAAAGGTAGTACTGCTGAATTCTTATCCCGGCTCCAGCAACTACTAACTGTGTGACCTTAGGTAAATCATTTAAATTCCATGTGTCTCATTTCCATCTGTGAAATGGGGATAACAATACTACCTTCTTAAGATTGATTTGAGTATTAATAGATGCAATTAATAATATATGTAATAATAAATGCCACGTGTCTAGCACAGTGCCTAGCGCACAGGAAGTCCTCAGTGATGGCTAGATTTTTATAGCATGCGAATAATCAGATGAGAAGGTGCTAAATCTGACACTGTAGAAACAGAGGCAATTACATAAGGAGGGTTTCCTCAGATCAAAAGCTACCTGAGCTTTGGCTGGGAGGCAAGTCACAATAAAACTAGACTTTTCCTGTGGAAGCAGCAGGATATCTTATGTAATATATGAACGACACTTAATACAGTCTCCAATATTATATGAATCATATCCATCATCACCAATAAACATTTTTTAGCCTTATTGAATCAGAGCATCAATCAAATAACTTAGAGACCAGTAGATGTATACAATACCAAGGGTTTCCCATTTGCAAGGTTAATGTAACACTTGAAGGTTCTATTTCTGTTTAAATATTATAGGAATGATCACATACCATTTTCACCATTTCTATCTTATACGCATTTCACCTATTTTAATATTATAAGTTTTCTCTAAGTTGAACCACATTTTTATTAATTCAGGCTCTACTGAACCACTAAAAATGATTACTATCCACAATGACTTTCTGCCTATGTGACCATAACATCAAGAAATCAAGATACTAAAATAAATGAGAGTAAATAAAAATCAAACAGTAGACTTACATTTTAAAGAGATCATTGACTTCACATGCATTTGAAGTCCAAATATGGCTGGAATCTCTTCTCTTCTTCCCTTCAAGTGATGCTTCAACTTTAATTTCTACAAGGATAGAGAAAACATAATTTCCCAGAGTCAATTATTTTATCTTGGTACTCAGATTAATCATGAGACCAAAATTGTGTCATCTCAGTAAAATAGCCTCAGTGTGCCTGTGAGAGGATGATATTTTTACACACACACACACACACACACACACAAACAATATATATATATATATATATTTGTTTTTGTCCAGGGTTCCTTGCTCATAACTTCCATAGCCTTTGTTACAGTCTTTGTTATAATGTTAGGGCACATTAGGCCTCAGGAGCAGGTCTCAGAAAACAGGATCACTTTTTCTGAACTTCTGTCTTCCTTTCACCTACTGTTTTTTTCTCTCCAAGATGAGGAGACATGTTACCTCACCTTTTTGTCTTGGAGCTGGTCATAAGGAAATTCTCTGACCTACTTTGTCTCATTATGGATCATAAGACCCTCATTTCAGAAGAGGTCCTGCCCCATTCTCTGGAGGAAGGAATGCTACATGGAGAGGCCAAGGAAAATCTGAACAGATCTCGTTGGTTTTCTCAGTCTATTAGTATTTGATCCTACCCTCTTTGTCCAATCATATTTGTACACATTTGTCCATGCTTCAGTCATGCCTATCCAATGCAAAAGGACATGGTACAGAAAGCTTCTGGGATAACTGAACACAAGGAGGTTCCTGGAGGGTGGCACACCTGGGAGGACATGAAAGCTCCACCCCACCCTCATACCTTGCTCCAGGTATCTCATCATCTGTATCCTTGGTAATATTCTTTGTAATAAACTGGTGAATGTGAGTATTTCCCTGAGTTCTGTAAGCCACTCTAACAAATTAACCAAACCCCAGGAAAGGATCATGGGATCCCTGATTTGTAGCTAGTTGGTCAGATGCACAGGTCAAACAACTTGGGGCTCGTGCTTGGCAGCAGAAGGGAGGGGTGCTTGTGAACTGCGCTCTCAACCTGTGGGATCTGATACTATCTCCAGGTAAACAGTGTCAAAATTACATTGGAGCACACCCAGCTAGTGTCTGCTGCAGAGCTGATTGCTTGCTTGAGATATGAGGGAAAACCCACACACAGTTGGTCACAGAAGTAGTCTATGTTGATTTCTATTAAGTTAGACAGTAGGAAAAAAAACACACAGTTTATGTCTTTTCCACTGATACTGCCCAACTCAGGGCAATTTTCTTGCTATATCCTTCCAAAATCTAAATTGCTATTTGACCTTGGTACCTTCAGCCTTTTTGACCTTGGTAATTACTAATTACTTTTTGACCTTGGTACCTTCAACCTTTCTTTGGACATAGAATTCCACTGTTCTCAAATTTAAATACATTCTATTATAAAAGAAAAATTTATCAGAAATTCTTGTCCCTATTATTTATCAAATGCAATGATTTATTGCAGAGATAGCAAATACGTAACACACAGACCATCACCCTCTCCTATGTTGCTTACAGCAGATATGGCAAAACAACTATATTTACTATTCCATTCTATTGAGTTTGACACCATTCAGCCTTCTACTCAAATAGCACTACAGTAAGGAACAAGGTGTAGCACAAGATTGATAGAAGAAACTGAGAAGTTTTCCATTTTTCATCACCTATTTGCCATCACTCATTTGTTTGATCAAAACCAACCCTTATGCTATACAGCTGCTTCCTTGTTCTATTGTTCCCTCTGGGCAGGTCCAATCTGTCAGGGCCTGGAGAACAACCCTGGCTACTAGGAGAGTGCAGATGCGCCTTTTATAGTTCAGGATTCTGGGTTCCTCCCAAGCAGCATTATCAGTGTGAACCATACACCAGAACATGGATATGACACTGCATTATTTATTTCCTGCAGTGACTCCAACCTAAGGTCAGCATCAAAAGAGAAATGTCAGCTATACGTGGACACTCTTTCCAGAAATCAGAATCAAGTACGTCTTTTCATACTAAGTCAAATCCTTCCCTTTTTGCTAGTGGTGAGAAATTTCTCTCAAACTCCCCTCCAGACCTTCCCTCAGGGGGGAACCAGAGAAACCACATGTGGCCTCATCTCTATTCTTTACTTCAATAAGAACTGGTTTTCCTATTATAATGTTTTTATAATCATATGATACGTCTGAAAATCAGGGCAACAAGGATGGCATAAGCACTGAGGAAAGGCCATGTGAGGACACAATGAGAAGACGAACTCACTTTGGTCATATTTTATTCTGTGCCCTCTGCAGCTCTCACCTGTAAGGTTAAAAGTATGCACACTATTTCAGCCAGCCTGCTTTATATCTCTCCCTGCATGAGGCATGACCTGAACATTTTCCCCAAAAACTTCCTATATTTATATCCTTGAAGCTTTCCCCCACTTTCTATATGTTAGCATTGCTCTGATCAACACCTTCCACTCATCAGTAATAGCTGGTGCTGGAAAGAGGCTGCTAGTCCCTTCCCTTCTTCACTGGCAGTATCCAAAGCTTTCACCCCATGATCCCTCACTGCCTGTTTTCTGCCCTGGGTTTCCTCTCTTCACTAATGCTCATTTAGCTGACTTTGGACTCACCCATCAGGTCATCATATGTGATGTTCCTCCTGTGTCAACAGGCCAGCCATGCCATTCTTCTGAGACAACAGTGTGTACTTGCCCATAGAGCTATGTCATTGGTTGTTTGCAGGGATAATATTTGTAACAGGGATAATATAAAAAAGGAAATGCTGTAAGGGTGAGGCAAAGATGCCTCGTTTTTAATTAAGCAAGAGATGCCAGCTTTTGAGCCATCTGGGCCCTACAAAACCCCTAAAGGATAAGACTGTCTCTCCCACTGGTATCTTCTGGTTCACTCAGCTCTAGCCACATGGGTCTCATTGAAGTTTCCAGAAATGCTACCACCTCTGGGCTTTTGCACATGCAATTCCTTCTGCCTGGACTGCTTCTCACCTGATTGTCGGCACAGCTTGCTCAATCATTCCTTCATGTCTCTATTCAAATAGTATGAGCAGGTCTCTAATGACCCATCTAAAATATAAAATTTCATCTCCCCAACTTCTTACCACCCTTTCCTGCTTTACTTTACTCCTTAGCATGTATCATTATTTGTTATAGTACACATTTTAATAATACTTATTGATTTTGCTTATCTGACCATCTCCCCTCTAGAATGTAAGCCCTAGGGGCAGAGAGATTTGGGCCCTTTTCTTCACTACTGCATGACAGGTGCCTAGAATAGAGCCTGGCAGTTTTGGCTAAACCATATGTATTTGTTGAATGAATGAATTAATGAGCTGATAGTAAAAAGTTGAAGCAGAAACCAAGAACATATTAGAATGTGTCTTAGCTTGGGCTGCTGTTACAAAATATCATAGACTGGGTGGCTTAAACAACAGAAATGTATTTCTCACAGTTCTGGAGGCTAAAAATTCCAAGATCAAGGGACTTGCAGATTCAGTAGCTGTTGAGGGCTCTCTTCCTTGCTTGCAGACAGCTGCCTTCTCATTGCGTGCTCACGGCTTTCTTCAATGCTTCCTCCTGAATGGAGAGAGATCTCTGTCTTCCTCTTCTAAGAGCACTAATCCCTTTATGAAGATGACACCTTCATGACCTAATCTAAAGATAATTAATTCCCAAAGACCCAACCTCCAAATACCATCCCATTGGGGGTTAGGACTTCAACATATGAATTCTAAGAGGTAATATTGTTTGGTTCTATGTCCCCACCCACATCTCACCTTGAATTGTAATAGTCCCCACATGTCATGGCAGGAAACTGGTAAGAGGTAATTGAATCATGGGGGTGGTTTCCCCCATACTGTTCTTGTGGTAGTGAGTAAGTCTCACAAAATCTGATGGTTTGATAAAGGGGAGTTCCCCTGCACATGTTCTTTTGCCTGCTGCCATGTAAGACATGACTTTGCTCCTTGTTCACCTTCTATCATAATTGTGAGGCCTCTCTAGCCATGTGGAACTATTAGTCAATTAAAACTCTTTCCTTTATAAAATATTCAGTATTGGGTAATATGTCTTTATTAGCAACGTGAGAACAGACTAATACAAGAGGACGTAAGCATTCATCCCATAACATGACATAGGCTTTATGGGGGCAGAAAGCTTATTTTTATATTTCTTGAGTTGCTACTATATGCCAGGCACTATTGCCAACATCTGGAATAGTATTTCCTTAGTAGCTACTATATTCTAGGCACTATTCCTAACATCTGCAATACTTGGGAAATAGTCGTTGAGTAAGAACCAGAGAAATTGTAATGTAAATGCTGAGCTAAAACGAACATATCATCACATCACAGACTGCTGTTAATACACATGCTCAAATTTCTGTTCACCAAACATTATAGTCATTTATCAAGATTATTAGTTAGAATGTTGGCTTTGTGCTGGTAACACAGAAGAAAGTAAACTGGATTAAATTAGAGGACACACATCGTGAACTGGCTAGGTGTTTATTTTCCTCTCACATAATAGTCCAACTTGTATAGCAGTTTTACTCTGTCAAGTCTTCAGAGGCCTGGACACTCTATTTTGTGGCTCTACTATCATTGAAGTGTGGTCTTTGTCTCGGGTCCAAGACAGTTTACTTTCTTATCTGCAGCACAGAGAAGTAGAGGGTGAAGAGAGAAAGAAACGCCACTCCCCTTACCTTTCAGGGCATATGGAAAAGTTACAGTCATCACTTTTGCTCACACCCCCTTGGCCAGACCACATGATCAGACCTACCCATAAGTTAGAATGGAAAAATGCAGTCACTGTTCTTAGCAGCTATCACTCTGGGCTCCCACTATTATAGAAGAAGTCATGAACACCTTCGGGTAGAGCTAGCAGTCTATGCCACAGTACATATTTTTAAATAAGCATTTGAAATTAACCTTGACTTTGTGTAAATAATTGTTGAAGGTGAGTAATACACAGAGGGTCATTACACTTTTTTATCTACCTATGTTTATGTTTGAAAATTGCGTAGTAAAGCGGTCTCAAAAATTTAATTGCATAAGCCTATATTATGGGATTTTGTTGATGTTTGAATTAAGAAGGATTTGGCATGGTTCATTATATCATCAAAAGATGGAAAGGCGTTGGGAGATTTACAGGCTTTTGAAGCACTCCTGAGATGTTGGACAGCCTATGTGGTACTGGATAGCTTTCCTCTGAGCCAGCTGCCAAAACAAAAGCAGAAACAAGGAAATACTGACCTGATAATTCTTTTGAATGTCTCAATCTCTATGTTATTGTGGTGGCTCCAGAAATCACATAAATGCCTGGAGCAATGATCCTGTTTCTAAGAGAGGATGTTTGATTCGGGCTATTCTAGGCAATGCCCCATCTTACCTGTGCTCTGGGGGCCACCACATTACGGTCATACCACCAGTTCTGCTCCAACCTGCTTCTGGTTATTCTTTATAAAGCATATTGTGCCCAACTTAATAAATGTAGAATTTTAATTTGTAATTACTCATTTTCTCTCAGTTTTTTAAAGTCATCCCTAACCATGAAGCGCCTGTTTCACAAGCGGTTCCTGACGTCTTGCAAATGAGACGGCATTTAGCACCTTCAAGCCTCACTGCAACAACGCTTCTCAGAGACTAACTCATTAGCTCTGACGACTAATCCAGACTCTCCCACTCAACAGGTTTCAAACCTTGGAAACTTAGGGAAATTGAGGCCTCTTTCCTGCAGTCATGCAGTGAAGATAAGTCCTTCAAAATCAGCCTGTCATGAAGGATGCATCAAGGCACGTGAAAGTGATCTCTAAATATAAACGTAAATATTGTTTCAAGTTCTTATTTTTTCTTAAACTTAACCTTCTTAAAGATTTAAGGATATTTTTCCTAAAGTTCTATAGTTTCTTCTGGCTTCATTGTACTATCAATAAAGTAAAGGTTGCATTCAGAATTCCACACTGTGTTCTCTCACTGTACCCACGCAGCATTATAAGACCTCTAGCTCCCCTTCAAACTCCCTGTAGACTCCTAGAAGTTCTCAGAGTAGCTTTGAGTTTATCACTGTGTTAGCCCTTCCATGAAATGGAGTGACCTGTACCATCATTATTCTTGCTTTTCCTTTCTCTAGTCATCTTCAAGACCTCAGAATGCTGTCACCACTGTTAAGGACACCTCTTTATGAGAACTATGGTTGTCAAAGACAAACGTGAGAGATGCTGCTAATTTACAATTCCTACCCTTGACTTTGGTTCCTGCTTTTACTTCCCTATCACCAGTTCAGCTATTTTGTGTGTGTGTGTTGTTTGGAAATTAGTCTCTTTTCATTTTCTTTAACCTAGTATACATCATTATTCCAAGATATCAGTCTTAGCTGAGAGTTCTTACTGCCTCCACTTCCATAGTGAAGTAAAGACGTGCTCTCACCACCTTAGGTTTACACTCAGCTCTTGGATCCCGTCACTGGGCTGTAGAACTCTCACTTCTAGGTGGGATTTTAATGGAATGGCTCTTCTGGCTCACTCTTATAACCTCTTCATAGAACACTCCAACAAGAATCCATGGAACTGGACTGGGGGAATATTTGAGAAAAAGATATTATACTCCAAAATCTCCTTTCTCTCTGATTCTGTGGCATTATTCTTGAATCAAGCTATCATTTCTCATTTCTTCTTTTCCTCACTATACTTCTTCATAGGGAGGTGTTTCCACCTCTTATGCAAAAAGATTCCTTCCAACACTTCTTCATGTCCAGGCACTTATGAGTTTTAGGAAAGACACAGCTCTGGACTGATCTAAAGTACCTACAACACTTTATGAGCTCCTGTGCTACAGACTAAACACTTTTGTCCCCAAAACTCATATGTTGATATCCTAATCCCCAGTGCAATGATATTAGGAGGTGGGGCTCTGGGAAGGTAATTAGGTCAAGAGGATAGCTCCCTCGTGATTAGGATTAGTGCCCTTATCCAAAGAGGCATGAGACATTGCCCTCACTCTCTCTGTTCTCTGCAAGGTGAAAACACAAGGAGAAGATGGCCATCTGCAAATCAGATCCAGAAACCAGATCTGCCAGCACCTAAATCTTGGACTTCCTAGTCTCTAGGACTGTGAGAAATAAATGTTTGTGGTTTAAGCCACCCATTCTATGGTATTTTTGTTAAAGCAGCCCAAATTGACTGAGACATCTGGTCTGTGTAAGTGAAAATCTCTTCTCCTTACCTTATATGAAAAATGAAATACCATGATTAGTTCAACTACTCAGGTTACCTGAATATTTCATGTTCCAATATTAGTAAATTACTTCTAAAGATAGAGCATTATTGAAATATGTGCACTACAGGTGCAATGTGAACTCTGGACTTGAGAAATTCACCACATAATGATCATTCATGAGGAAGAATATAATGTTGTTGACTATGTTCACTTTTCTTATTAGATTTTTTTCTTGATCTCTTGGTTGTCTGTCTTATTTCTGGATGTTAATAAACTAAAAATAGATTGTTTACTGCTTAAAATGTCTTTGTTTTATGCCTTGAGCTACACAAAGAAAAAAAAAACAGTCAGTCAAATATACCCAATCTTCCTATAAAAACAGATAAAAATATTCAGGATGTTCCAGACATAAGATTATTCTGATTTTTAATCCTGTTTCATAGAAATTAGAGAGTTGGGTCTAAATTTAACTGGGTCTGACCTGCTTCACCTAGACTTACCATTAATAATGAGAAAGAATTTTAAAATCCCCAATTCCTGTCAGTTTCTATTATGAATCAAAAAAGCATTTCCTTAATCCTTTACCCAAAGAGCAGTTTCATTATCATTTCAAACTGAGTTTAAAGAATTCAGCTTAAAATATTATATAATTTTAGAAAATTTGATTTTAAAATAAATGGAAATTAAGCAGATTCATAAAATTATGTTTATAAACTATTCATCTATATTAAAAGAAAATTCAAAGGGATGCTATGCTAATCTCATGAATTTGTCCTAAAAATAAAACTGTTTCTTTAAAGAGATGTAGAATAGCAGGTGGCTAGGGAGAAGTCTTTATTAATTTGAAGATCTCTTGACCCTGAGTCATCAGCCTTTCAATTTTTCTCTAAAGGAGGAAAGGGTTAATTTATATTATTTTCATTTTTGTCCAGGAAGGACAGTCTCTAAGATCTGAATTCACAAGTTCAGTGCCAAGGCTGTACAAAATAATGAGAAGCCATAGTACGGATTCTTTTATCAGCATCTCAAAGGGCTACATACCCATTAAAATACCATGCTAACCCTTCTGCATAGATAAGTATACAGTTTGGTGTGAGAGTAAGAAAGCAAATCTCTCCTCAAGAACCTTTTACCATGTATTTAATTTTGTCTTAATTTCTTTGCAGTCTACTTAGTGCCACAAATTTAAGATAAGGGAGACAATACCTAGGGGCTTATCAGCTCTCATGATATCACTCAAGATAGAGAGAGCAGCTTTTCATCCCACTCAGAAAAAGGCATGGCAGAGCAGGTCAGAGGACTGAACCTACCACAAGACTCTTTTGACCAAGTATTTAGTCCTATAGTAGCATTTATTGAACTCATAGCATTTTGGCGTAAGTGATTCTTTATCCTTTGAACAGAGGGTCTGGGCATAGAAAATGGGGCAAATTCAATCATATTTTAAAGAAATAGCAAAATGGCTGATGCAAATGCTACTTTATCACTAACTACATTAAATTTAAATAAGCACTTGAATCAAAAGACAGAGTTTGTTAAAATGAATACAAAAACATAATTTGACTATTGGCTGTCTACCAGAGATATACTTTAGATTTAAAGACACAACCAGGTTGAAATTAAAACAGTATCATTCAAATAATAACCAAAAAGAGCTGGAGTTTCTATACTAATATCAGCCAAAACAGACTTTAAGGTTAAAATTATTTCTAGACAGAAAGAAGGACATTGTAGTACAAAAGAATTACCTAATCAGTAAGCTATAATAATTATAAACATATATTCACCTAACAAAAAAGCCTGAAAATATATCAAGCAAAACCTAAAATAATTGAAGAGAGAAATAGAAAACTGAAAAATATTTGGAGACTTTAATACTTTGCTTTTAACAATAGATTGAACCACTAGGCAAATTATCAACCGGAGCAAAAAAGACTTGAACAATATCGTAAACCAACTAGACCTAGCAGACATCTATTGAGCAGGTCATCCAACAACTGCAGAAAACTCAGTCTTCTCAAGTGCATATAGAACATTCTCCAGGATAGACTGTATGTTAGGCCATAAAACGAACCTCAATAAATTTAAAAGAATTGAAATTATACAAAGTATGTTCTCTTACACTAATGGAGTTAAGTTAGCAATCAATAATTGGAAAAAATATGAGAAATTCATAAATATGTGTAAATTGAACAATACAGTCTTAACCATTGGTCAAAGAAGAAATCACATGAGAAATTATAAAATTTTTTGAGATTAATGAAAACAAAAACAAAATATACCAAAACTTATGAAATTCAGCTAAAGCAGTGCTTAGAGATAAATTTATAGATGTATATATCTAATTTTTTAAAATATTTATTTCAAGAGCTTTATGAGTACAAGTGATTTTTGCTTACAATTGATTATATATATGTGTATATATACACAAATATGTGTACATATGTATGTGAATACACACACACATAACTTTTTTTTAATCTACTCATCGGTTGATGAACACTGAGGTTGATTCCACATTTTTGCAATTGTGAATTGTGCTGCAACAAACATACAATGCAGATGTCTTTTTTTAATGACTTCTTTTCCTTAGGTAAAGACCTAGTAGAGGGACTGCTGGATCAAATGATAGATCTAATTTTAGTTCTTTGAGAAATCTCCATACTGTCTTCCATAAGGGTTGTTCTAATTTACATTCCCACCAACCATGTTATAAGCATTTTTTTTTTTTACTACATCCTCACCATTTATTGGTTTTTGACTTTTTAAGAATGACATTCTGACTTGGGTAAAGTGGCATCTCATTGTGGTTTTAATTTACATTTTTTGAATGATTAGTGATGCTGAAAATTTTTGTATATGTTTGTTGGCCATTTGTATAATTTCTTTGGAGAAATCTGTTCATATTATCTGCCTAATTTATAATGGGATTTGTTTCTTTCTTCCTGATTTGGTTTTAGCTCCTTTGCAAATTCTGGATGTCCATCCTTTGCCATGTGTACCATTGTGAATATTTTCTCCTATTCTTTAGGTTGTCTGTGCAGAAGAGTTATAGTTTAATTAAGTCCCATTTATTTATTTATTTAGTTGTGTTTGCTTTTGAGATCCTAGTCATAAATTCTTTGTCTAGGCCAATGTCTAGAAGAGTTTTCCCTAAGTTTTCTTTTAGAATTTTTATGGATTCAGGTCTCACATTTAAGTCTTTATTCTATCTTGAGTAAATTTTTGTATATGATAAGAGGGATCAAGTTTCATTCTTCTTCATGAACACATTAATGGAATAGCGTGTACCTTCTCTAGTATGTGTTTTTATGTGCGTTGTCAAAGATCAGTTGTTTGTAGTTATTTGACTTTATTTCTAGGTTCTCCATTACTTTCCATTGGTCTAAGTGTGTACTTTTATACCTGCGCCATACTGTTTTGGTTACCATATCCTTCTAGGATAATTTGAAATTGGGTAGTGTGATGCCTCTGGCTTTGTTCTTTTTGCTTAAGATTTCTTTGGCTATTTGGGCTCCATTTTGCTTTGAGATATATTTTGGGATTTTTTTCCTAATTCTTTGAAAAATGACATTGATATTTGGATAGTAATTTTGGGATTTTTTTCCTAATTCTTTGAAAAATGACATTGATATTTGGATAGTAATTGTAGATTGTTTTGAGCAATAGAGTCATTTTCACAATGTTGATTGTTGTGATTCATGAACATGAAATAATTTTTTCATTTGTTTATTTCAACTGTGATTTCTTTCAGCAGTGTTTTTAGTTCTCCTTGTAGATATCCTTCATCATTTTGGTTATGTATATTCCCAGAGATTAATTTTTTTGTAGCCATTGTAAATGGGATTGAGTTATTGATTTGATTCTCGGCTTTGCTGTTATTGGTGTATAGCAATGCTACTGATTTGTGTACATTGATTTTGTAAACTGAGACTTTACTGAATTCATTAATCAAATCTAGGAGTCTTTCAGAGGAGTCTTTGGGATTTTCTAGGTATAATCATATCATCAGCAAACAGAGACAGTTTGACTTCCTTTTTTCCAATTTATATGCCCTTTATTTCTTTCCCTTTCCTGATTATTCTGGCTAGGATGTCCAGTTCTGTCTTGAATAGAAGTGGTGAAAGTAGGCATCCTTGTCTGTTCTAGCTCTGAGGGGAATGTTTTCAACTTTTCTCTGTTTAGTATTATGTTGGTTATAGGTTTGGCATATACATCATTTATTATTTTAACATATATTCCTTCTATGCCTAGTTTGTTGAGGCTTTTTTATGCAAAACAATGCTAAATTTTATTGAATGTTCCTTTCAATATATATTGAAATGATCATAGGGTTTTTGTTTTTAATACTGTTTATGTGGTAATCACACTTATTAATGTGCAAATGTTGAACTATCTTTGCATTCCTGGATGAAACACACTTGATTGTGGTGAATTATCATTTTCATATGGTGTGGGATTTGTATTGCTAGTATTATGTTGAGGATTTTTGCATCTACATTCATCAGGAATATTGGTCTATACTTTTCTTTCTTTCTTGTGTCATTTCCTGGCTTTGGTATCAGAGTGATACCGGCTTCATAGAATGGATCAGTGAGGACTCCCTCCTTTTCAATCTTTTATAATAGTTTCAGTAGAATCAGAGCAAGTTCTTCTTTGGCTGTTGGATTCCTTCCAACACTTCTTCATGTCCAGGCACTTATGAGTTTTAGGAAAGACACAGCTCTGGACTGATCTAAAGTACCTACCACACTTTATGAGCTCCTGTGCTACAGATTAAACACTTTTGTCCCCAAAACTCATATGTTGATATCCTAATCCCCAGTGCAATGATATTAGGAGGTGGGGCTCTGGGAAGGTAATTAGGTCAAGAGGATAGCTCCCTCGTGATTAGGATTAGTGCCCTTATCCGAAGAGGCGTGAGACATTGCCCTCACTCTCTCTGTTCTCTGCAAGGTGAAAACACAAAGAGAAGATGGCCATCTGCAAATCAGATCCAGAAACCAGATCTGTCAGCACCTAAATCTTGGACTTCCTAGTCTCTAGGACTGTGAGAAATAAATGTTTGTGGTTTAAGCCACCCATTCTATGGTATTTTTGTTAATTTTATATATATAAAGAAAAGATAACCAAATTGATAGACCACTAGCTAGATAAACCAAAAAAAGAGAAAGGTTCAATAAAACTCAATCAGAAATGAACATGGCAACATTACAACTCATACCACAGAAATATGAAAGATTGTCCAAGATTACTAAGAACATTTCTGTGCACGCAAAGTGGAATATCTAGAGGAAATTGATGAATTACTCGAAAATACAATCATCCAAGCTTGAGTCAGGAAAAAACAGAAATCTTAAAAAGATCAGTAATGAGTTGTGAAAATCAATCAATAAAATAAAAACTCCCAATAACAACAACAAAAATTGTAAGGTAAGAATTAATGTAGTATGTATGGAGAACCATGGTTCACTGTGGACAGACCAATATTGTAGAACAAGGACTGTTGGGAAAAAAGAGAGGACAGATAGAAGGAATCGCATGATGAAAGAAAGGCCTTATGCCATATAGGGAGTAAAAATAGAACACCATTGCAATAATGATAGGAAGTTATTGACAATAATGATAGAGATGGAAGATCAATGACAAGGAATTATGACAAAGATGATAGGGATAAAAAAGGGGGATGAGCTTAAGAAATATAGAAGACATACAAATCTATCAATAGACCAATAACAAGTTCTGAAATCGAGACAATAATTAATAGCCTACCAACCAAAGAAAAGTCCTGGACATTTACATGGCTAGCCAGTTTTTCCCAGCACCATTTATTAAATAGGAAATTCTTTTCCATCTCATCTTCCACAAACCTGACAAACACAATGGGGAAATTATTCCCTATTTAATAAATGGTGCTCGGAAAACTGGTTAGTCATGTGAATGTCCAGGGCTTTTTTGGTTGGTAGGCTATTAATTACTGTCTGAATCTGGAGATTCATAGCCAAATTCTACCAGGGGTACAAAGAGGAGCTGGTTCCATTCATACTGAAACTGTTCCAAACAATAGAAAAAGAGGGATACCTCCCTAACTCATTTTATGAGACTAGCATCATCCTGATACCAAAACCTGGCAGAGACACACACACACAAAAAGAAAATTTCAGGCCAATATCCCTAATGAACATCAATGCAAAAATCCTCAATAAAATACTAGAAAAGCAAATCCAGCAGCACCTCAAAAAGTTTCTCTACCACAATCAAGTCAGCTTCATCCTTGGTATGCAAGTCTGGTTTAACACATGCAAATCAATCAGTGTAATCCATTTCATAAACAGAACCAATGACGAAAACCACACGATTATCTCAATAGATGCAAAAAAGGCCTTTGAAAAAATTCAACATCCCTTCATCCTAAAAACTCTCAATAAACTAGGTATTGATGGAACATATGTCAAAATAATGAAAACTATTTATGATAAACTCATAGCCAATATCATACTGAATGGGGAAAAGCTGGAAGCATTCCCCCTTGAAAACCAGCACAAGAAAAAATGCCCTCTCTCACCATTCCTATTCAACATAGTGTTGGAAGTTCTGGCCAGGACAATCAGGCAAGAGAAAGAAATAAAGTGTATTCAAACAGCAAGAGAGAAAGTGAAATTGTCTCTGTTTGCAGATAACATGATTGTATATTTAGAAAACCCCATCATCTTAGCCCAAAAACTCCTTAAGCTGATAAGCAACTTCAGCAAAATCTCAGTATACAAAATCAATGTGTAAAAATCACAAGCATTCCTATATATCAATAATAGACAAACAGAAAGCCAAATCATGATTGAACTCCCATTCACAATTGCTACAAAAAAAAAAATTACCTAGGAATAAAACTTACAAGGGATTTGAAGGACCTCTTCAAGGAAAACTACAATTCACTGCTCAATGAAATAAGAGAGAACACAAACAAATGAAAAAAATCCATGCTCATGGACAGAAAGAATCAATATTGTGAAAATGGCTGTACTGCCCAAAGTAGTTTAGAGATTCAATGCTATTCCAATCAAGCTACCATTGACTTTCTTTGGAGAATTAGAAGAAACTACTTTAAATTTCATATGGTACCAAAAAAGAGGCTGTATAGCCAAGACAATCAAAATCTAAGACAAACAAAAAGAACAAAGCTGGAGGCATAATGCTACCTGACTTCAAAATATACTACAAGGTGACAGCAACTAAAACAGCATGGTACTGGTATCAAAACAGATATATAGACCAATGGAAGAGAACAGAGATATCAGAAATAATACCACACGTTTACAATGTGATCTTTCACAAACCTGACAAAAACAATGGGAAAAGAATTCCCTATTTAATAAATGGTGCTGGGAAAACTGGCTAGCCATATGTGGAAAACAGAAACTGGACCCCTTTTTTACACCTTATACAAAAATTAACTCACAATGGGTTAAGGACTTAAATGTGAAACCTAAAACCATAAAATACCCTAGGAGAAAACCCAGGCTATAGCATTCAGAACATAGGCATGAGCAAATAATTCATGACTGAAACACAAAAAGCAATTGCAACAAAAGCAAAAATTTACAAATAGGATCTAACTAAAGTGCTTCTACACAGTAAAAGAAACCATCATCAGAGTGAACAGGCAACTTACAGAATGGGAGAAAATTTTAGCAATCTATCCATCTGACAAAGGTCTAATATCCAGAATCTACAAGGAATTTACATTTATAAGAAAAATACAAACCCCATCAAAAAGTGTACAAAGGATATGAACAGACATTTCTCAAAAAAGACATTTATGTGGACAACAAACATATGAAAGAAAGCTCATTATCACTGGTCATTAGAGAAATGTGAATCAAAACTGCAGTGAGATACCATCTCACACCAGTTAGAATGGTGATCATTAAAAAGTCAGGAAACAACAGACGCTGCTGAGGCTGTGGAGAATTAGGAATGCTTTTACACTGTTGGTGGGAATTAAATTAGTTCAGTCATTGTGGAAGACAGTGTGGCGATTCCTCAAGGATCTAGAACCAGAAATATCATTTGACCCAGCAATCCCATTACTGGGGGTATACCTAAAGGATTATAATCATTCTACTATAAAGATACATGCACACATATGTTTATTGCAGCACTATTTATAATAGCAAAGACTTGGAAACAATTGAAATGCCCATCAATGATAGACTGGATAAAGAAAATGTGGCACATATACACCATGGAATACTATAGTCATAAAAAGGAATGAGTTTATGTCCTTTTCAGAGACATGGATGAAGCCAGAAACCATCATCCTTAGCAAACTAACAAAGGAACAGAAAAACCAAACACTGCATGTTCTCACTAATGAGTGGGAGTAGAACAAAACACAGACAGGGGGAGGGGAACATCACACACTGGGGCCTGTTGGGCAGTGAGGGGCAAGGGAAGAGAAAGCATTAAGACAAATACCTAATGTAGGCAGGGCTTAAAACTTAGATGATGGGTTGATAGGTGCAGCAAACCACCATGGCACATGTATACTTATTCAACAAACCTGCACATTCTGCACATGTATCCCAGAACTCAAAATAAAAATAAAAATATATGGAAGATGTAAAATATTAGATTTGTTGATGGATGAAATATGAAGAGTGAAGGAAAGAGAAACATATAGAGAATCCAGGATAACTCCCATCTTCAATTAAAGCCTTTAATCTTCTTCCTTCAGTCTCACGGGGAAAAAAAAATGGTATATGAAGTAAAACATGTACACATGTACCCCAAGTGTGTGCTAAGTGTAGAATAAAATGAGAACATTCACATAAAGAAAAAAATCTAAATCAAGGGTACTATTGGCAGGAGGTGAGAATACAGGGCTATTGTAGAAACTTACATATATATATATATATGCCCTGGAATTCCAAGAGTATCATCATGGCTTTGGCCAGAGATTTAGTGTATTATAGTTTTTAATATATGCCTATCAAGGGTGCATAAAGCTATACAAACCTTTGAATCTTCAGACAAGTAGTTGTTCAGCAGTGCTGAGGTGATCTTTAGAAGAAAAGCTAGAAGGAGGTCCATGAAATGCAATATCAAGAAACCATATGACTTCATACATGTTTTGTGTGTGTCTCAAGAAATTTTTACTAATTTAGAAATTCTAGTTTATTTATATAATTGTACATGATTTTGCAATGGAAACAGAAGTGACCTATTTGTAATTTTGTTTTTCAATAAATTTATTGTGAGCTAAAAGAAAACTGATGGAATGAAGTATTGTCAGGAAAATTATTGATAGGGCTTGTTCTGCTGTTAATTTTAATTGTCCTAATTAATCTGGGCTCACCCAGACCTGTATTCTGATTCTGCCATTAATTAGTGGTTCAACCTTAAGCAAGTTGGTTTTTCCTTATCTGTCAAACGAAGGAGTTGAAGTAGAGCACCTTGTAAGATTCCTTCACCTCCAACACTATTTGTACTTCTGAAATAGGAATTAAACTGTTAGCTATAATCTAATTACATGTTAAATTTCCTTGTCCCACCATACTAACTCTAGTAACTAAATCACTAGTAAATTCATCACTAAAATACAGCAGAGAAAATGTTTCAGTTTAGGTTCATGGACAGAGTACATAGGTACTTGGTTTTTAAACTGCATGCTTCAGAAGTTTTTATAGAATAACTAATAGAAATGTGTTTTCAAAGAAACCTGGATAATTTATTTTTATAAACCTAAAACTGCTCTGCATGTATCTTCAAGCCCTGTGTAGGCAAAGTAGATGTACGTCATGTTGTGAAAGAGTGTCCTCGATTATAAAATCTTGTTCCTGAATTCCACCTACCACACGGTAAACACTCTGCAATAGATGTGTGACAAGTGATATTATTATCTCCATTAAGTTATTGAGTTGGAGGTTATGCTTTCATTACTATACAAATATATTTAAACAATGACCCATTTGCAAACAGGCAGATCCATAACTATGACAGTGGATAATACCAATATTGCATTTCCTCTGACTTCGGCCAAGCATGAATGCAACAAATGAGTTTATTGCTTCACTCTGGTGTTCAGCTAAAATTAGAGATTTAAATCTGAATAGAACTAAATGGCTCTCCACACTCAGGTAGCACTCCCTTGACCATCTGCCAATGTGCACGTTTCCTAATATAGAACACTGCTCCTTCTGGCAAATTCATTTCCTCAATTTTCTAGAAGCTACAGAACAACTCAGCAAGGCATAGGCTCTAACCTCCTCTTAGAAGTGATAAGTACCTCAAACAATGAAAATCATCTGTTTTCTTGAAAAATTAAAATACAATTTGGCATACATACTTTCTCTGGGTAGAGTCTTACCTTGGTAACATGCTTGGTGGTTAACTATTTATTTGAATCATTTAGGAGTTTTTGAAGACAGATGAGATTAAATCACATCTTTAAACAAAGCAAAATAGATTTAGACTTCATCAAACATCTGTTAATTTTTCATACATACCAAATCCATTAAGTTAATTCACCTTATGGAGTAACTCACAAGAAGCTCCCAGCACAACATGAAAGAAGAGGAAATTCAGTTATGCAAATTATTTCCAGTTAAACTGGGCAGGTGAACAACAGAAAGAATAAGTGATTTAAACTATGTGCTAATCACCTTTGCATCATCAGAGAAAAGGCTGAAAATGTCAGATTTTCTCCAGGATTTGGAAATGGCAGTGTCTTTGAGGGTAGAATCCCTACCAGGTCATCCATATGATGGAGAACTATTCTGAGTTTCCAGTAGTTTCTCCACTTAAATCTACTTAATGGGTGATTTTGCTTTGTTAGGATATTAGGATGACTTGAGATAATGAAACAATACCTGATAATTTTTCTCAAAGTATTCTGTTTAGACCAAAGTAAAAGTTGGCTGCAATTTATTTCCTTTCAACTCTAGCTAAAATCACCTTTGGTCCTCTGTAACTGAGTGGGAGATACTGGTCACTGCCACTTTGCAGCAGCCTCAAGAATCTCTGGGTTAGAAAGAAATCATTCCTGACTTCTTGTGAGATTTGAGATTTTATTAATCAGGACCAAGAAAGTGATTCTACAGCTAAAAACTTTGATATCAAGGGTCATATTAGTATTTAGTACATCTGAAAGCTCTGGTGTGCTTAGAGTAGCAAATTCTGGCTCAAAGAGTTCTTTTGGATATTTCAAAGACTAGTTTTGGCCATGTGTGGTGGCCCATGCCCATAATTCCAGCCTTTTGGGAAGCCAAGGCAGGTGGATGGCTTGAGCCCAGGAATTCAAGACCAGTCTGGGCAACATATATGGGGAAGCCCAATCTCTACAAAAAATAAATTAAAATAAAAAAGACTGGTTTTAATGTACTTACAAGTAACAAAAAAGCTACCCTCTCATTTCCTTACTTTCCCTTGAGCTTTCAATTTAGAGTAGTTTTAACGTATTGAGGACTTACTTTTGAGCCAGATGCTATATCAAACATTGTTTAATTTTCTATAACCTTCAGAATGACATTATAAAACAGGAAATTTTACATTCATTCTACATTCCTTTGAGGATTCTTTGGCTCTGGGAGTTTAAGTTATTTACACCAAAAGCAACGATAGAGTTTGGATTTAAATCCCAATCTCAATGACTTCCAGAGTCCATTATGGTTCCAATATGCTACTCCAGTCCCCACATATGTTCACCTTGACCCCAAGGCCATAAGGTTCCTTTCTCTAATCCTATTATAGTTCATTCAGGATGATACAACAAAGTGCTGTAGACCAAATGGCTTGTAAACAACAAAGATTTATTTATCACCATTCTGTAGGCTAGAAGTCTCTGATCAGGGTACCAGCATAGCTACTTTCTGGTGAGGGCCCTCTTCTGAGTTGCATACTGTCAACTTCTTGTCTGTCTTACATGGCAGAAAAAAAGCAAACTAGCTCTCTGGCCTCATATGAGTTCACTAATCCCATATATGAGGGTTCCACCCTTATGGTCTCATTACCTCCTTAAGGCTTTACCTCCAAGTAGCATTAGGGAGTAGACTTTAATATACGAATTTTAAAAGACATAAACATTCAGTTCATAACACTGGAGCCATGATTTGAACCTTGGCCAAATTACTTCTGAAGTCCATGCTGGTTTCAATAAGCTACTTCACTGTCTGCCTAGCAAGTTATGATCACCCTGACCCCCAAGGCAGTAAAGTTTTTTATTTCTACCTCTAGATTTAGTTTGAAGTTTCAGTCTAGAGTTCAAAACTCACATACTTTGACCCTTCTCAAAGAATTCTAATTAGTGGGTCTGGGAGCCAGGCAGTTATAATTACCCAAAGCTTTCCAATTGGTTCCAATGCATACTTTTAGTTGAGAACCACTGATCATATAATTTAGTGATCCTACACCATGAAAGTCCATGTATACATTCTTAGATATTGTGAGATCTATAAGAACTTTTCAGTATTGTGTTCTCATTTCAGTATTTCTAAAATTACTGCTATGCTTTGAATATGATTTTTCCCTTCTGAAACTCATGTTGAAATTTGATTCCCAGTGTAACTGTGTTGAGAAGTGATGGGACCTTTAAGAAGTATTTGGGTTATCAGGGCTTCATCCTCATGAAGGGATTAATGCCACTGTTATGGGACTAGGCTAATTCTCAAGAAAGTGAGTTCTCACTCTCAAGGGTCTGGATTAGTTATAGCTGGAGTGGGTTATTGTAAAGTAAGGCTTCCCCTCACATTTTGCTCCTGTTGCAAAACATGCTTCTCCACCATGTATGATGTGACATGAGGCCCTTACCAGAGCTGCCACCATGCCCTTGGAATTTCAGCCTCCAGAACCATGAGTCAAATACACTTCTATTCTTTATCAATTACCCAGTCTTAGGCATTCGGTTTTAGCAATAGAAAACTGATTATTACTCTACATCAATTCTCAATATGAATAACCAAGCTCTGCCACCTGGCTTTAACAATTTCTATCTGTTTCAACTTTGTATTTGTAACCATTCAACAAATATTTATGTTCCTGACATACGTTATGCAATGTGCAATGATAAATAAGAAAATAAGCATGTTTCTGCATTAGAAAAATGGTGTTAAAAATAGTAATTACCTCGATTAATTTTCAACAAGGATTCCAAGAACACACAATGAGGGAAGCATGATCTCTTTAATAATTAGTGTTGAGAAAACTGAATATCCGCATGCAGAAGAATGACATTACACCATTATCTCACATCATATTTAAAAATCAAGTAAAAACTAGTAGAAATGTAACCATAAGACCCAAAACTATAAAACTACTAAAAGAAAACATAGGAACAAATTCCATGATGCTGTCTGGGTAATTATTTCTGAGATAAGGCTTCAACAGCACAGGCAACAAAAGTAAAAACAGACAAATGGGACTGCATCAAACTAAAAAGTTTCTGCACGGCAAGGGAAACAACAGTGTGAAGAGACAACCCACAGGAGATTGGAAGAAAATACTTGCAAACCATACATCTGATAAAGGGATAATATGTAAAATATATAAGGAACTCAAGAAACTCAATAGCAATATAATAAATAACCCAATTTAGAAATGGGCAAAGGATCTGAGCAGATATTTCTCAAAGAAAAAAAGATGAATAGCCAACAGACATATGAAAAACTGCTCAAAATTTCTCTAATCAGAGAAATACAAATTAAAACCCCAGTGAAATATCACCTCATGCCTGTTAGAATAACTATTATCAAAAAAAATAGTCAAAAATTATCATGGTAGACCAGAAGTAGGTCTAGCTTACAGCTCTGACTCAGACAGAGCAGAATGTAGAGGCTTGCTTCACGAATTTTAGCTCCAGAACAACTGCAAGAACAAACCAGGAATCCCAGGAGAACCTACAGACCCTCTGAAGGAATTGGACTCCTCCTGCAGAACCTGGAGACACTCCAAATACTGTAAGTGCCCAAACTGCAGAAGTGAGAATGGGAGATCCTCCACTCCCAAACACACACCCCCACTGGGTGTGGGGAAACTGAAGGTCTAGTTTGTGGGAGAAGTTTCCAACCTTACCTGGAGCTGAGTCAATCTAGAGAGCTGAGTGGGATACAGGGGTGGAGGAGGAAGTGGGAGGAGCCCTGAGAGCTTGCTGGGTCACCAGGCAGGCCTTTACTGCCTAGCATCACAGGAATCCTTTTGGGGGGCTGATGATGTCAAGCACTCTCTCAGACCACAGTGGAATAAAACTGGAAATCAGCTCCAAAGGGAACCTTCACAACCATGCAAATACATGGAAATTAAATACTGTGCTCCTAAACATTCATTAGGTCAAAAACAAAATCAAGATGGAAATTTTAAAATTCTCCAAACTCAATGACAATAATTACACAGGCTATCAAAACCCCTGGGATAGAGCAAAGGCAGTGCTAAGACCAAAGTTTATGCCCTAAATACCTAGATCAAAAAGACTGAAAGAGCACAAACTGGCATTCTAAGGTCACACCTCAAGGAACTAGAGAAACAAGAGCAAAACAAACCCAAGGCCAGCAGAAGAAAGGAAACAACCAAGATCAGAGCAGAACCAAATAAAATTGAAACAAAAAAAAATACAAAAGATAAAAGAAACAAATAGCTGATTCTTTGAAAAGATAAATAAAACCGATAGACCATTAGCAAGATTAACCAAGAAAAAAATGAGAGAAGATCCAAATCATCTTATTAAGAAACAAAATGGGAAATATTACAACTGATACTACTGAAATACAAAAACTCATTCAAGGCAACTATGAACACCTTTACACACATAAACTAGAAAATCTAGAAGAGATGGATAAATTTCTGAAAATATACAACCCTCTAGCTTAAATCAGGAATTAGATAACCTGAGCAGACCAATAGCAAGCAGCAAGATTGAAATGGTAATTTAAAAAGAGCAAAGAAACGTCCAGGATGTTTAACATACACAAGTCAATAAATGTGATATACCACACAAACAGAATTTAAAACAAAAATCACCTGATCATCTGAATAAATGCAGAAAAAGGATTTGACAAAATCAGGTATCACTTTATGATTAAAACTCTCAGCCAAAACAGCATACAAGGGACGTACTTCAATGTAATAAAAGCCATCTATGATAAACCCACAGCAAACATAGTACTGAATGGGGAAAAGTTGAAAGTATTCCCTCTAGGAACTGGAACAAGACAAGGATGCTCACTCTTACCACTCCTCTTCTACGTAGTACTGGAAGTCCTAGCCAGAGCGAGCAGACAAAAGAAAAAATAAAGCACATCCAAATTGGTAAAAAGGCTGTCAAACTTTCACCATTTGTTGATGATATGACTATTTACCTTGAAAACCCTAAAGAATCCTCTAGAAAACTCCTAGAACTGATAAAAGAATTCAGCAAAGTTTCCAGATACAAGAGTAATGTACACAAATTAGTAGTTTTTCTATACACCAACAGTGACCAACAGAGAATCAACTCAAGAACTCAACCCCTTTTACAATAGCTGCAATAAAATAAAATAAAATACTTAAAGATATTTGAGTAGGTGAAAGACCTGTACAAGGAAAACTACAAAACGCTGCTCAAAGAAATCATAGGTGACACAAACAAATGGAAATACATCCCATGCTCATGGATGGTAGAATCAATATTGCGAAAACGGCCATACTGCCAAAAGCAATCTACAAATTCTATGCAATCTCCATCAAAATACCATCATTCTTCACAGAATTAGAAAAAACAATTCTAAAATTTTCCAAAAAACAGCCTGCATAGCCAAAGCAAGACTAAGTAAAAAGAACAAATCTGAAAGGCATTACACTACCTGATTTCAAACTATACTATAAGGCCATAGTCACCAAAACAACATGCTACTGGTATAAAAATAGGTACACAGACCAATGGAACAGAATAGAGAACCCAGAAATAAAGTCAAATACTTACAGCCCACTGATCTTTGACAAAGCAAATGAAAACATAAAGTGGGCAAAGGAAATTCATTTTAACAAATGGTGCTGGGATAATTGGCTAGACACAGGTAGGAGAACGAACCTGAATCCTCATCTCTCACCTTATACAAAACTCAAGATGGATTGAGGACTTCTGAAACTATAAAAATTCTAGGAGATAATATTGGAAAATCCCTTCTAGACATTGGCTTGGGCAAGGATTTCATGACTAAGAACCCAAAAGCAAATGCAATAAAAACAAAGATAAATAGCTGGGACTTAATTAAATAGCTTTTGCACAGCAAAAGGAACAGTCAGCAGAGTAAACAGACAACCCACAAAGTGGGAGAAAATCTTCACAATCTATACATCTGGCAAAGGACTAATATCCAGAATCTACAACAAACTCAAACAAATCAGTAAGAAAAAATGAAACAATCCCATCAAAAAGTGGGCTAGGGAATGAATAGACAATTCTAAAAAGAAAATATACAAATGGCCAACAAACATGTGAAAAAATGCTCAACCTCCCTAATGACCAGGGAAATGCAAATTAAAACCACAGTGCAATATCACCTTACTTTTGCAAGAATGGCCATAATAAAAAAAAAATCAAAAAACAGTAGATGTTGGTGTGGTTGCAACAATCAGAGAACACTTCTATATGGCTGGTGGAAATGTAATCTAGTACAGCCACTATGGAAAAGAGTTTGGACATTCCTTAAAGAACTAAAAGTAGAATATTATTTGATCCAGCAATCTCACTACTGGTTATTTACCCAGAGGAAAAGAAGTCATTATAAAAAAAGATACTTGCACACTCATGTTTATAGCAGCACAGTTTGCAATTGCAAAACTGTAGAACAAACAAAATGCCCATCAATCAATGAGTGGATAAAGAAACTGTGATGTATGTATGTGACTGAATACTACTCAGCCATAAAAAGGAATGAATTAGTGGCATTTGCAGTGACCTGGATGAAATTGGAGACTATTATTCTAAGTGAAGTAACTCAAGAATGGAAAACCAAACATCATATGTTCTCACTGATACATGGGAGCTAAGCTGTGAGGATGTAAAGCCTAAGAATGATACAACAGAATTCCTGTGGAAGGAAAGGGTGAAAGGTGAGGGAAAGGGTGAAAGGCGAGGGAAAGGGTGAAAGGTGAAGGAGAGACAACAGACTACAAATAGGGTACAGCGTGTACTCCTCAGGTGACGGATGCACCAAAATCTCACAGATCACTGCTAAGGAACTTACTCATGTAACCAAACACTAACCTGTACCAATAACTTACAGAAAAATAAAAAAGGCAAAAACTATTTAAAAAATGAAATCAAAACAAAACAAAAAAAAACAAATAGTAAGCATTGGCAAAGATGTGGAGGAAAGGAAACTCATGTATGCTGCTGGGAATGTAAATTACTATAGTCATTTTGGAAAACAGTATGGAGATTTCTCAAAAAACTAAAAAAGTAGAATTATCATATGACCCAGAAATCCCACTTCTAGGCAGATATCTGAAGGAATTGAAATCAGTATATTAAAGAGATATCTGCACTCCCATATTTATTTCACCAGTATTCACAATAACCAAGATATAAAAGCAACCTAAGTGTATATCAATTGATAACTGGATAAATAAAATATGATATGTACACAATGAAATACTGTACAATCTTTAAAAAGAAGGAAATTCTGTCATTTGCAACAATATGATTCAAAATAGAGGACATTATGCTAAGTGAACTAAGCCAGGCTCAGAAAGACAAGTACTGTATTATCTCACTTAAATGTGAAATCTAAAAATGTTGTTATAGAAACAGAGAGTAAAAAGTAGTTACAAGATGATGGTGGGGATGGGGTTGGGGAGGGAGAAATGGGGAAAGGAGAGATGTTGACAATGGTACAAAGTTGCAGTTAGACTAAAGGAATATCTTTAGTGATCTACTGCACTGTATGATAACCACAGCTAATGTATTGCATACCTCAAAATTG
This sequence comes from Cacajao melanocephalus, assembly GCA_963573385.1. Taxonomy (NCBI): domain Eukaryota; kingdom Metazoa; phylum Chordata; class Mammalia; order Primates; family Pitheciidae; genus Cacajao; species Cacajao melanocephalus. Next base: position 45,719 of record CAUYLG010029910.1, read on the forward strand.
CTAAAATATATTTTTAACATTCTAACCACAAAAAATAATTTGGTGAGGCAATGAATATGTTAGTTTGATTGACTCTCTCTATAATGTATACATGGATCAAAATGTCACATTGTATCCCATAAATGTACACACTCATAATTTTTCAATTAAAAATAAACAGAGACTACTTCAAATTGTTGCTAGATGTGAATAAAATAATATATATATATATATATATATATATATATATATATGAGGTGCTTAGAGAAGGAGCTAGCATACAGTAAACACACAGGACACACTAGATATGGTTGTTGTTATTGTTATGTCTGTATTTTTCAAGTAAATTTAAAAATGTTAATTTTGTATATTACTAAGGACTATGGACAAATATAAAGCAGAATAAAATGATCAATAGTAGAAGGTGATGGGGGTAAAATGAAGGAACTAACTAGCGGTCTGGGATATCTTCTCTGTGAAAGTGATGCTTACTTAGAAGCCTGAAGAAAGTGATGGAGCAAGCCACATGACAAGTTGGGGAAAAAAAATCCAGATTACAGGAAGAGCCAGTACAAACATTCCTAGGCAGGAATGAACTAAGTTGTTCATAATATTTTACTGGTTCAGCTACAGAAGATCATATAGGAAACAGAATGGAATTTTTTTTAGATTCAAGAGTACATGTGCAGGTTTGTTACAAGGGTATATTGTGTGATGGTGAGATTTGGGTTTCTATTGATCCCGTCACCCAAGCAGTGAACATATTACCCAATAGATAGTTTTCAATCCTTCTTTCCCCACACCCCCACCTTTGGAGTCCCCATTGTCTATTTTTCCCATCTTTATGTCTGTATGTATTCAATGTTTAGCTCTCACTTGTAAGTGAGAACATATGGTATTTGGTCTTCTGTTTCTATATTCATTCACTTAGGATAATGGCCTCCATCTGCATCCATGTTGCTGCAAAGGACATGATTTCATTCTGTTTTATGAGTGCATAGTATTCCATGGTGTGTACGTACCACATTTTCTTTATCCAATCCACCATTGCTAGACATCTTGGTTTGTTTTATGTCTTTGCTAGTGAGTAATGCTGTGATAAATGTATGAGTACAGGTGACTTTTGGGTAGAACAGCTTATTTTCCTTTAGATATAGATACAGTTAAGGTGTGTCTGAGTTGTATAGTAGTTCTATTTTTATCTCTCTTTTTTTATTGTATTTTGGGCTCTGGTGTACATGTGCACATCCTGCATCCTGCAGGATTGTTGCATAGGTACATACATGCCATGGTGGTTTGATGTCTCCATTCCCCAACCCACCCTCCCATGCCTACATCAGGCATTTCTCCTGATGTTATCCCTCTCCATCCTCCCCACCCCCCTGCTTTCTCTCCCCTCCCCTCCACCCCCATACCTAGCCCAGGGAGTGTTGTTCTCTTCCCTGTGCCAAAGTGTTCTCATTGTTCATCACTAGCTTATGAGAGAAAACATGCGGTGTTTGATTTTCTCTTCTAGTGTCAGTTTGCTGAGAATGATGGTTTCCAGATTCATCCATGTCTCTACAAAGGACACGAACTCATCATTTTTTATGGCTGCATAGTATTCCATGGTGTATATGTGTCACATTTTCTTTGTCCAGTCTATCATTGATAGGCAATGGGTTGGTTCCAGGTCTTTGGGTCTTTGCTATAGTAAACAGCGCTGCAAAAAACATACGTGTGCATGTGTCTTTATAATAGAGCAATTTATAATCCTTTGGGTGTATACCCAGTAATAGGATTGCTGGGTCAAATGAAATTTCTATTTATAGATCCTTGAGGAATTGCCACACTGTCTTCCACAATGGTTGAACTAATTTACACTCC
>CAUYLG010029911.1:0-35141 GCA_963573385.1 Cacajao melanocephalus
TTCTAGCCTGGGCAGTAGAACAAGAATCCTGTTCTCTCTCCCTCTTTTTCTTCCTCTTTCTTTCTCTCGTACATTCTTTTTTTTTTCTTTCTTTCACTCTCACTTTCTTTCCTCTCTTTTCCTTTCTTTCAAAAAATAAAACAAACAAACAAAAAAAAAAAACTTTAAATTGTGTTTTATGAATAAAATTATTTAAAAGATTATATAAAATTACCTTCAGACTATGTGTATAAGGTATATATGAAACATAAATAAATTTCATGTTTAGACTTGGGCCCATCCTCAAGATATCTCATTATGTATATGTAAATATCCTTAAATCAGAAAAAATCTGAAATCCAAAATATTCTGACCTCAAGCATTTTGGCTAAGAAATGCTCAACCAGTATATTGGCAACTTTCCTTAGACTAAGGATGCTACCTCAAGCTATAGGAAATTCACCTCAAACTGGCATCCAATGCAATTCTCAGCTTCAGTACCAGAATCTGCCTCAGGTCACAATGTAGGCACAGGGGCAGAAGGAGGTAACAGCTCCATTTAAAGAGTTGTTTGTCCTAAAACTACCTTTGGATGAACAAATGCAAATAAAGAATTGTTCTCTTCTTCACACTTTTTCTTCTCCTACCTCAATATGAATCAAGGCTATCATAATGGTGGTATTGAACTCTTTAAAATGAAAATAGTGATTCCCTAAGACAGAGACACCAAAATTCAACATTAGAACCTCAAATGATTCTTCCTAAAATAAAGACTCCATCCTCCACAAACCAAATCTTGCATGGGTCTTCACACTAATAACACCCTTACCATTCATTTAGGTCTTAAAAGTGCTACAACTGTACAGTCCTTTTTACCAGTGTTGTTCAGTCTTTTCCATGCACCTCAAGTGGACACCTTCTCTGCACTGAGCCATCCACTAGAACTTGTGGACTCCAACTTATGGGAAACAGCAAGGGTGTGGCAGAATCAAGACTATTGGAATATGAGCCATCATTACCCTAGGCCCCCACTAATACAGAGGCAACAAGTATGTGTCTTGGCAAAGAAATCCTTCTTTCGTGAGAAGAACAGGATGATGGCCTGCTCTTTTCCGCCCTCTTGCACCTGTGTCTTCTGTCCAAGACTGCTTGTAGTGATTCCAAGTGCTGACTCTGCTGAAGCTGAAGATCGCAGTGGGGCAAGTGTTATGGAGAGTGATTGATTGAAATTCAGGGCACTTCACAGAATGATTTGTTTGACATTCCCAGTAGGAAACTCTTGTTTGTTGAACTTATTATTCATTCATGTATTCATGAAAAAAATACAATAAATGCATAATCTCTGCATAGTGCCTCAATGATCACATTGAAATGAACCCAGAGCTTTCCAGTGCTAAGCAGTGTCTTTAGTTTGCAACAGAACAGTTTTATATTGCAATATCATTAACTGTGTCTAGAGTTTACATTATGTTTATAAATCAGCAAGGGAAATTTAACCTGCATTGTAATTTAAGGTTATACAGAGAATCAGACATTAAAAATGCATATGCATAATAATAACTCCTTGTGTGACTTTTTTTTTTGGTTTTCCTCCTACTGAGTGATTTAACAATTACTATGTTGAGATGTAACTGAGTCTGTTCAGCTAGTGCCTGTGTTTTGACTTTTTGACAACTAGAATGTAAGCCAGGGGAAATGCAGAAATTATTTCCAACATCCATGGGTAACTTGGGAAAATGGTTCTTTATAAAAGCTATTAGAGTAGGGGAAAACATGCTACATTAGTTAGAAAACAACTGCTGTTAAATGCTGTTTTTAGAATAGCAGCTATTAATAGGCCTAAAATAGTAAGGTCAAAGTGTTATAATGGCCTATTCTCGGTCTGGACCTTAAATGTTTACATATACAGCTGCTATAGTGATAATTTCTAGCCTTCCTAGAAAGAGCCATTTCAGGAAATACAAGAAAGGACCATCAGAGCATGGTGACCTCTTTTCAAAATTGAGTACTCCTGTCAAGCATCAGAAGGCAAAAAGGAATTCCAGAACCATATTGCACATTCTCTTGCTTCTGAGTTTTGCCTGTAATAATCTCTGATTCTTAAGTGCCCCCGGCGAAGGGTTCTATTATCTCCCAGCATATTCAAATAATAATAATAATAATAATGAATTTACCTGATCTTTATCCTGCTCAAATGGCTAGACTAAATGAAAACACCAGATTTAACTCTCACTTCAGGATTGAAAAAAGCCAAGAAGAGAAACCTATCCACCTGAAAGGGCTTTTTGAAGCCTGGGGAAACCAGATCCCTGAAATCTTTGGTGACTCTGATCATGGTTTTACATTTTATTAATGTGTCTAGAACATCTGTAGAACATCTATTTAATATCTCATATCCACTATGCATCCTAAGCAAATACCAGCTTGCCCCTTCAGCCCTCTGTTAGGCAGCTCAACCCAATTTCTTTGCCAACATTAATTATACCACCATTTGTCAGTTCTCAAATCTTACTTCTTTGCAACATTATCCTTTTAAAAGTTTTCCTTCCCATACCTTTTCCCATCGCTAAAAACACACACGTATTTCCAGAGTCAATTTATACCATATGCTCTTTGATGATATATTTTGGGTTCACACTTTGTTTTTTCATTTTCAAAACACTTATCTAAATCATCCTTGTGTTCTCTTAAGCCTTTCTAAGGCAGCATCCCAAGAATAGCTCTCTGACTTCAAAATCCGAACATGTCAACATACCAAAGCTGCTGAAATAATTTTCTTCCAAGTCTATTTCAATGATATGCCTCTGAAGCTTATGAACATGGCATCATTTCTCATCATCAGCTGTTTCAACTCAGAAATTCTTTGCCTAGCCCTTAGGATATTCCTCAAGATCCTTCATACCCAACCCGTCTTCCATCTCATCATCCCACACACCTTTCCAGAAACATTCTGTGTCTTTATGTGTGTTGTTCTTATTCTTGTGTAATCTAATGTCCTCTCTTCAGCCCTCTCATTTCCTAAACCTCACCAAAAATCCTAAAAATACACTCTTTAAAAATGTCAAAATGTATCATTTGAAAAGAAAAAATAGCTAAAAGTTTGGTGAATGCAACAAAGAAAAAAGATTAAACAAATTTTAAAACATTAGGAGTGAGAAAGTATCATATATAGGAAAAAGGTAAAGATTTTCTGAATCATGAGGGAATTATAGGTATCAATACATACAACTAAATTTGAAAAGACAGATGAAATGATTAGGAAAATAAAAAGTCAAACAAGAAGAGGCAGAAGGCCAGGCTTTGGGCTCACATCCATAATCGCAGCACTTTGGGAGGCTGAGGTGGGAGGATTACTTGAGCCCAGGAGTTCGAGACCAGCCTGAGAAAGGTGGCAAGACCCCACCTCTATTTAAAAAAAAATAAGAGGTAAAAAACACAAACATATCAATAATTATAAAAGAAATTTAAATTTCTTTTTAAGGAAGTAATTTCAGAAATGAAATTATTCCTTCTACCTCCTACAAAAAGATCGAACGCAGATATTTTCATGAGAAATATAAGACAAAAAGTATAAATTCTGTTTTTAGAACTGTTCCAGAGCATGTAATAAGTTTAACAGTTTTCTAAATAAATTTATAAATTATCATAACTCTGATACTAAAGTCAGAGAAAAAAAGGATTAAAAAATACTCCCAATCATTCTCACTTATGAATCCAAATACAAAAATCCTAATTAAAATATTAGTGAAACTACCTAAAAATGTATAAATAAGCAAGATATTATAAAAAGCAGTGTTCCAAATATTTATGTAATTATTAGCAATAAAATTCAGTACATCAACATAATTGAAAGCTAGAAAAAGAACTTCCACTTCTTCAATGAAGAAGTAAGTGGCCCCAGACCTGTTCCTGCCACCCCATAAATAAAAATAAAACTAGACAAATATAAGAAGCAATATTTTCAGACATTAGATAACAGGCCTCATATGACTGCAATCTTGAAGAGAGGAAAATGATTAAGGTAAACCTCATGGTTGCTCTATCTTTTTGACTGAAGTCACTTTTTGGATCATGGTTAAGTTCCAAGCAAATTGTACTTAATAAGTAATGTGAACCTCTACAAAGGCAAGTAACAAAGCACAATAGGAAAGCTAATCTGAACAATTTCCAGGTTCACAAAGAGCTGAGAGATGTTCAGGTTCTAATACATCATCGTGAAAGGACCTTATTAAAAGCCCAACATATTGAGGAAAGATACCAAAAGGGTTATACTTAAATTATTTAAGGGTTATGCTTAGATAAGCAAGCCAGATATTCAATAAAACATATAATATCCAATAAAAAAATTACTATACATGTGAAGAAGCAGAAAAATGTGACAAATAAATAGGATAAAAGACATTCAATAAAAATAAAACCAAAAGTGGCAGGCATAATAGAATTCTCATACAGGGATTTAAAAACAGGTAATATAAATATGTTCAAGAATTTAAAGAAATACAAGAATGAAATGAGAAAAATGGAAACTATAAAATAAAATTACAAAATGAAGCTATACAGGTGGAAAACATGTTATCCAAAAAAAAAAAAAAAAAAAAAAAAAAGAGAGAGATCAGTAAACTTGAAAGTATGTGCTAATCATCCAAACTGAGGCACACAAAAAAGCCAGAGCCAATTACATACTGTCTACAATAAATGACATTAAATAAAATTATAGATAGGTTGAAAATGAAAGAATGAAAACAAATATCCTAAATCAATAGAACTAAAAAACAGCTAGTGTAGCTTTATTAATATTAGACAAAAATTTCAAAGCAAAGAGTATTACCAGAGATAAATAAGATCATTTTAAAATGGCAAAGGAGACAAAAAATAAAAAGGACATAACAATTCTAAATTTTCATGTCCCTGATAATGGAGATTAAAAATATATGAAACAAAACATGTAAGACTAAAAAGGAAGGTAGAAAAATTCACAACTACTTTCAGGGACTTCAACACATTTATCTCAATAATGTTAGAATAAGTAGGCAGGAAATCAGTAAGTATATACGACATTTAAACACTATCGTAAACAAACTTAAACTAATAGATATTTAAGTAGCATTACATCCAATAACAGCAGAATACACACTATTTTCAAATGCATGCAGAATACTTACTAAGATATGCCATATTCTGGGCCACAAAAGAAGTATTAATAAATTTTAAAGGATTCAAGTCATGCAAAGTAAGTTTTCTGGTAACAGGAAATTGTATTAGAAATTGGTAAGAGGAAATATAGAAATATTTGGAAATCTAATGACACATTACTAAATAACCTATTGATTAAAGAAGGTATTACATAGGAAACAATAAAGTCTGTATCAGAATGAAAATTAAAACATAGCATATCAAAATTAGTATGCTGCAGTGCTTAAAAAGAAATTTATAACTTAAATGTCTTTATTAGAAGAGAAGAAAGGGAGCTAGGCATTCACCTTAAGAATATAAAAAAAGAGAAAAATCTGCAGTTAGCTATGATCACACCACTACACTCCAGCCTGGACAACAGACTCCATCTCTTAAAAAAAAAAAAATCAAACACAAAGTAAGCAAGTGAAGATAAACTGCAAAACTGAGATAAAAAAGCAAAAATCAATAAAATTGAAAACAGAAAACACTACAAAAAAATCAATGAAACAAAAAGCTGCTTCTATGAGAAGTTTAATACATCTCATAAGTCTTTAGAAAGACTGATCAGAAAAAAAAATAGATAGAAAGTAAGAATTAACAATAATGGGAAGAGAGAGGAGACATAACTATAGATCTTACAGATATTACAAAGATAAAGGAATATTATGAAGAACTTTATGCTAGTAAATTTTATAGTAGTCTAGAGAAAATGGATAATTTTATTAAAACAAAGAATGCCTGAAAGCTCACTTAGAAAGAATATATAACTCAAATAGCCTTTTATCTATTTTTTAAATATGATTTTGTTGTTAAGAACCTCTCACAAAGGAAACTCCAGGCCTAGGTGGCTTTGTTGATACATTTTATCAAACTTTTAAAGAAGAAATAATACCTAATTTTTGCAAATTCTTTTAGAAAACATAAAAGAAGGTAATACTTTCCAACTTCTCCCATGAGTCCAAAAATACTCTATTACCAAAGCCAGTAATCAAGCATTAAAAAGAAAAAGCAGCTACAGAGCAATACCCTTCTAGAACAGGGAAACAAACATGCTTAATAAAAAAATTACTAAATGGAATCCAACATTATGTAAAAAGAATAAGAAATCATAATCAAGCGGGGTTTATCACAGAAATTCAGGGTTGGGTTAACAAAATACAATCAACCAGTGTAACTTACCATATAAACAGATTACAACAAAAAAAATTATGTGATCATCTTAATAAATGCATTAGAAGCGTTTGATAAAATCCAAAATATCAAGTCATATTAAAAACTCACAAGAAACTACAAGTAAAAGAAACTTTTTGAACTTGATAACATCTATTGAAAACCTAAAGGTAACATCACATGTAATGATAAAACAATGAACTCTCCTTCTAAAAGGAAAGGTATCTATATTTTAGTGGAGGTCCCAGCAAAAGCAATACAGCAAGAGAAAGAAATAATATGTATAGGTAGAAAAGGAAAAAAAGTAAAAATATTCTTTGTGAATAAGATTATTTTCTATGTAGAAAATCCTAAGTAGTCTACAAATAATTGCATGCATCAGACACACATTAATTATGTTGCTTGAGACCTTCTCAAAGAAAGGCCTGAGAGGTATTCTAGATATTGGGAAAGACAGGGCAAGATCCTCAAGCAATAGAAAAAACAAGTGACATTAACAGAATAAATATGTGAATGGGATATTTTTAATTGTCATGATAAGCTGATTACACAATTTCTACCTAGTAATTCAAAGAACTTTAAAAAGGGTCAGAAGTAATAAAAGGATTTTAAAAGGTGACCAGGTGCACAATCATCAGACACATCAATAGCATAGTGGTTCAAGAGCAGACTGTGGAGAAAGTCTTTGTCTTGTTTCACTCTGGCCCCAGTTTTTCCCAGATACATTATAGCTGTGTAGTCCAGTTACTTAACTTCTCTATGTCTCAGTATCTTCTTCTATAAAATCAGGTTAATAATGGCACCATCCTCACTGAATTGGTTTGAGAATTAAATGTTTTTGTATATGTAAAGCACTATATCTGGCATATAGTAACATACATTTAAGTGTTAGCTATTTTTTCTTATGCCAGAGCAATAAATAATTCCAAGATGTTATGAACAAAGGTACTTTTTACAATACCTGCGAATATTGTAATTCTCATGACTTAATCCTAAATGCTAGAAGTATGTGAGGAAAGTCATAACATACATAAAGAAAACTACATTTTATGGAAGGACATAAAGTAAAAACTGAACTAATTGGTAACTACATTTTAGATTTCAAGTCTTAATTTTATGAAGGTGCTTTATAAGCATTTAAGTCATACAAAGTCATCTACAAATTAATCTACAATTCAGTGCAATCCCAATCAAAATCCCAATGGAATATTTTATAGGACTTAATACATTGATCCTAAAGTTCATTAAGAAGAGCAAAGAAAGGAGACTTAGCCTATCAGATATAGTAATTATGATAATTCTGAAGTAATTAGAACAGTATGACATTGGTTCAGGAATGGAAAAATAAAATAATAAAACTAGAGTCTACAAGTAGAAATAGTATCAATAAGAGTTCGTATATAATAAAAGTAGCATTTAAAATCATTCAGGAAAACTCAATAGAATTTTAGTTATCCACTTGAAAAAGAATTAAGTTATACATTTATCTCACATCATTCACAAAAATAAATTCTACATGGATTGTTACACAATGACTTTTATGTATGTACATTAAAATATAAAACATTTAAAAATATTTTTGAGATAGAAAAAGCTTTTCCATGCAAAACATGAAATCTAGAATGCTTAAAGATTGAAAGCTTTGACTACTTAATTTTTCAAAACAAATTACGTAACGAGAGATGGATAAATACATTTAAAAGACAAGAAAGAGATTGTAAAATATATTTGCAACATATAGGCAAAGAACTACTAATTATTGAAATTAACACAATATACAGAAAAATCATAAGCAGGCAATTCACAAGAAATAAGCCCTCAAATTGCCAATAAGTATGAAAAAAATTCAACTTCATGTCCTTTAGAAAAGCCAAATTAAAATAACAGTTATATTAAATTTTCACTTATCATTTTAAACAGTAATTAAAATCATTGTTAACCACAGTTGACAAAGCTGTGGGCAAATATGCATTTCCACAGACCCAGACTAAAGGTATAAATTGGTACTGTTTGAAGATCAATCTGGTAGTATCTACTAACATTTAAAAATGCATATGCACTTTGACACAACAACTGTACTTCTAGGAATCTATACTACAGAATAGTCTAACATGCACACAATAATCGGGCAATATTAAACTGATACCAAGGACAATCAAAGACATTGTAGTATAAAAACTTTAGGTTCAAATGCTGCTTATGACTCATTAACTGTGGGATTCTGGTCAAGCAGCAAAATCTCTGAACTGCAATATTTTTACCTATAAAATGAAAATAATTATGGGGCCCAGTTTATAAATTCTTTGGAAAGGAAGAATTAAATAACTCTTGGGAGGGCTTAACACAAGGCATGGCACTTTGCAAGCCTTTAGTAAAAAACTTAATCTTCTGTAATCCTTTTTAAAGCTTGAAATCATACCTGTCATATAATAGGAGCTTCATAAATACTTGTTGAATGAATTTCATATTACTGTTTCTCCTGAAGGCTCATTTCCCCGGCAATATGGTTTCTGTGGTGGATGCTATCATCTCTCAGATGTGCCACTGAGGCCTTCCTTCAAGATGCTACGGGTGCTGTCAGCAGCCAACACTTCATTGCAGATCCCTTCAGGAATTATCTTAACTGAATAAAGCCACCTGGTTCAAGAATACAACTCCTTCCCAAGGTGGTCCACATTTCCGTGATTTATTGATGTGAGGACTTAGCCCATCCCTCTTGTCCTAACTTAGTAGAGTTTTGAGAAGTCATTCTATCTCCAGAACTCCCCACAGGGTCAACTGAGATTCCTGCTAAGAAAGCATTGCAGCTCACCCTCTTCCTCTCCCAAATCCTGCTTTCTTTTCCCTCCCAGGTATTGGTCTTAAGAACACACCCTAAAAAAACACCCTAACTGCTAATCTCTTTTGATTGGCTTCTAGAGGAAACCCTACCTGTGACAGTTTCTAACACCTGAATCTAACGCAGCACAGGATCATTAGATTCAGCTGAAATAGCCTATTGTTTTCCCTCATCACAATTTGTGAATAACAGTAAGAATAATAATTTTGTATTTATTTAATGTCTCCGCAACTAGACTATGAGCTAGCTACAGACTCTGTTTTTATTTAAAATTCTATTTTTTATCATAGAACTTTTCATTTTGACTTTTTAAAAATATTGCATAAAAATATTTATCATGATTACTAAGCTTTTTTGTGCCTCCTTAAATTCTGTACCCAAGGTAAGTTACTCGTTCACTTCATCCTGGTCCCAACTCGAGCAGTAACCACATATTTTTATTACAGTGGGTTTATTGGTTGTTTGGTTGTGTGTGGTTTCTTTTTTTGTTCATTTTTGCCACAATTAAGGCAATGCCTGACATGTTGTAGTTACTCAATAAACATCTATCAAGTGAATAAATAAATGAATTAACAGCAAGAATTTTCATTGCAATGCTGTTTGTGACAGGTGAAATGTAACAATCAAAAAATGAAAGTTTAAATTATGATACATGCATGCTATATAAAATTTTTCAAAAAAACATACATAATATATATATGCATGCCAACATGAGAAAATTTGTAATACATATTAACAAGTTAAAGAGAAAATTGCAGAATAATTTATATAGCTTGATCTCCTTCATGGACAGATACATAGAAAGAAAAATAATAGATAAATGATAGAGATAATCTGAATATAGTATATTACATAGCAAATGCTAACAGAAGTTGCCTTGCATAAGTGAATAGAATTGTAAGTTTGAGAAAGGACATAAAGGAAAACTTATATCCAGTACTATATGTACTTCTGAATTGTTTGAATGTCCAAAGAACCTACATGCATATATGAGTTTTATAAGGCTTTTAAATAAAATTTTTCAAAAAGATTTACTAACTCCAGGAAGTCTTCTGTATTGGGATACTACTGAATACCACTTTATCATGAGCCTTCTTAGCACATGGCACTGGTCCTCTACTTGTTTGCATGATGTACCATAAGGTCCAAGTGATTCACATCTATGTGTACACTGTCACTCCTTTAAGGCTGAGACTGATAACTCTATTTCTTATGGCTTTCCAATAATATAGTTCAATAGTATTTGACTGTTGTATCTAAGGTTGTATCTGATTACCTTATAAATATGAGGCAATGCTGATCTTTCTTTTTTTTTTTTTGAGATAGAGTCTCACTCTGTTGCCCAGGCTGGAGTGCAATGGAGCGATCTCGGCTCACTGCAACCTCTGCCTCCCAGGTTCAAGTAATTCTCATGCCTCAGCCTCTTGAGTAGCTGGGACTACAGATGCCCACCACCACCCTCAGCTAATCTTTGTGTTTTTAGTAGAGACAGGGTTTCACCATGTTGGCCAGGATGGTCTTGATACCCTGACCTCGTGATCCACTCGCCTTGGCCTCCTGAAGTGCTGGGATTATAGGAGTGAGCCACTGTGCCCAGCCAGGTCTTTCTTATAATATTTGTATATTGCATACAAATCTGTTATTGTGAGATTTCTTTTACATGTATGTCTCTTTATATACATGCTAGGAATTATAGTAAGCACTAGGCTCAACCAAAGTTATAAAAAACAATTATGGGCCTGTTTTAGTTAGGGTGTCTCCAAAGGGACAGAACTAATAGGATATATGTATATATGAAAGGGAGTTTATTAGGAAGAATTGGCTCACACAATCACAAGGCAAAGTCACAGGACAGGCCATCTGCAAGCTGAAGAAGAAGGAACAAAAGTCTCAAAAGCAGGGAAGCCAACAGTGTAGCCTTCAGTCTGCGGCCAAAGGCCTGAGGTTCCCCGGCAAACCACTGGTGAAAATCCAAGAGTCCAAAGGCTGAAGAACCTGGAGTCTGACCTCCAGGGGCAGAGAGGAATGGAAGGGATCATCCAGCACAGCAGAAAGATGAAAGCCAGAAGAGTCAGTGAGCCAGCTTACCCTATCTTCTACAACTTGCTTTGTTCTAGTGGTGCTGGCAGTCCACTGGATGGTGCCCACCCACATTGAGGGTGGGTCTTCCTCTTCCAGTCCACCAACTCAAATGTCAATCACCTCTGGCAACACCCTCACAGACACACCCAGAAACAATACTTTACCAGCTATCTAGGCATCCTTCAATCAAGTTGACCCTAACATTAACCATCACAAGGCCATGCTTAGATAGTCAGCAGGTTTCTTTCCCATAGGAGTTTTCATGCACCAGTTTTACTTACGGTAAAACTACAACAGTATCATTGGATAACAACTTAGTGCCAAGCTTTAAGAGAAATGACTACATAACAACAGCCAATCGAGTATGTCATTAATCTCTATTATCTGTAAAACTTTTCAGAAAGTATTGAATAGGACAAAAAAGGCAACAATAACCAATGACAGGTTTTTAGTAAATTTTCTTATACTGTATTAGTCCATTTTGACACTCCTGACAAAGACATACCCAAGACTGGGAAGAAAAAGAGGTTTAATTGGACTTACAGTTTGACATGGCTGGGGAGGCCTCAGAATCATGGAGGGAAGTGAAAGGTACTTCTTACATGGCAGGGACAAGAGAAAATGAGGAATAAGCAAAAGTGGAAACCCCTGATAAACCTATCAGATCTCACAAGATCCATTCATTATCACAAGAACAGCATGAGAAAGATCAGCCTTCATGATTCAATTACCTCACCCTGGATCCCTCCCAAGTTGAGATTTGGATGGGGACACAACCAAACCATATAATTCTGCCCCCTGGCCCCTCTAAATTTCATGTCCTCACAATTCAAAACCAATCATGCCTTCCCAACAGTTCCCCAAAGTCTTAACTCATTTCAGCATTAACTCAAAAGTGCATAGACCAAAGTCTCATCTGAGACAAGGCAAGTCCCTTCTGCCTATGAGCCTGTAAAACCAAAAGCAAGCTAGTTACTTGCTAGCTTAGTAACTTAGTACAGGTACTGGGTCAATACAGCCAGCCGAATGGGAGAAATTGGTGAAAACAAACAGGGTCCATGCGAGTCCAAAATCCCATGGGGAGGTCAAATTTTAAAGCTCCAAAATGATATCTTTTGACTGCAGGTCTCACATCCAGGTCACATTGATGTAAGAGGTGGCTTCTTGTGGTCTTGGGCAGCTCTGCCCCTGTGGCTTTGCCAGGTACAGCCTGCTGCTTTCACTGGTGTGGGGTATCTCCAGCTTTCCCAGGCACATGATAAAACTGTCAGTGGATCCCATTCTGGGTTCTGAAGGGGGGTGGCCCTCTTTTCACAGCTTCACTAGGCAGTGCCCCAGTAGGGACTCCATGAGGGGACTCTGACTCCACATTTCCCTTCCACACTACCCTAGCAGAGGTTCTCCATGAGGGCTCTGCCCCTGCAGCAAACTTTTGCTTGGGCATCCAGGCATTTACATAAAATCTTCTGAAATCTAGGTGGAGGTTCCCAAACCTCAATTCTTGACTTCTGTGCACCTATAGGCTCAACACCACATGGAAGCTACCAAGGGTCAGGGCTTCCACTCTGAAGCCACAGACTGAGCTCTACATTGGCCCCTTTTATCCATGGCTGGAGTAGCTGGGACACAGGGCACTAAGTCCCTAGGCTGCACACAGCATAGGGCCTATGGGCCCAGCCCACAGAACACTTTTTCCTCCTGGACCTCCAGGCCTATGATGGGAGGGGCTGCCATGAAGCTCTCTGACATGGCCTGGAGACATTTTCCCCATGGTCTTGGGGATTAACATTAGGCTCCTTGCTACTTATGCAAATTTCTGCAGCCAGTTTGAATATCTCCTCAAAAAAATTGGGTTTTTATTTTCTACTGCATCATCAGGCTACAAATTTTCTGAACTTATGCTCTGTTTCCCTTTTAAAACAGAATGCTTTTAATAGCACCCAAGCCACATTTTGAATGCTTTGCTGCTTAGAAATGTCTTCCACCAGATACCCTAAATCATCTCTCTCAAATTCAGAGCTCCACAAATCTTTAGGGCAGGGGCAAAATGCTGCCAGTCTCTTTTCTAAAACATAACAAGAGTCGCCTTTGCTCCAGTTCTTCTTCTTCATAAGACTACTTCACCCTGGATCTTATTGTTCATATTGCTATAGTTCCAAACTTTCCCACATTTTCCTGTCTTCTTCTGAGCCCTACAAACTGTTCTGACCTCTGCCTTTTACCCAATTCCAAAGTTGCTTCCACATTTTGGGGTATCTTTTCAGCAACACCCCACTCTACTGGTACCAATTTACTGTATTAGTCTGTTTTCATGCTGCTGACAAAGACATACCTAAGACTAGGAAGAAAGAGAAGTTTAATTGGACTTACAGTTCCACATGGCTGGGGAGGCCTCAGAATCATGGCAGGAGGCAAAAGGCACTTCTTACATGGTGGCAGCAAGAGAAAATGAGGAAGAAGCAAAAGTGGAAAACCCTGATAAACCCATCAGATCTCATGAGACCCATTCACTATCATGAGAACAGCAAAGAAAAGACCAGCCCCCATGATTCAATTACCTCCCCCTGGGTCCCTCCCACAACCCATGGGAATTCTGGGAGATACAATTCAAGTTGAGATTTGGGTGCGGACACAAACCATATCATATAGAAGAATTAAAAAAATTTTTTTTACTTTTAATTTTTGTGTGTATATAGTACATGTATATATTTATGAGGTACATAAAATATTTTGATACAGGCATGCAGTGTGTAATAATTACATCATGGAAAAGGGAGTATCTATCCCTTTAAGCATTTATCCTTTGTATTATAATCATTACAATTATTCTCTTTTAGTTTTTTAGAAAATTACAATTAAATTATTTTGGCTATAGTTACCCTGTTGTGCTATCATATACTAATTAATATTCATTCTTTCTATTTATTTTTAATTTTGGGGATACATAGTAGGTGTATATATTTATGGGGTACATGAGATATTTTGATATAGGCATGCAATGTGAAAAAAATCACATCATGGAGAATGGGGTATCCATCCCCTCAAGCATTTATCCTTTTTGTTACAATCTAATTACACTCTTTTAGTTATTTTAAAATGTACAATTAAGTTATTTTGATTATAGCCACGCTGTTGTGCTATCAAATAGTAGGTCTTATTCATTCATTCTTTTTATTCTTTTTTACCCACTAGCAATCCCATCTCCTCTCTAACCCTGCACTACTCTTCTCAGCTTCTAGTAACAATTCTTCTACTCTCTGTGTCCATGAGTTCAATTGTTTTAATTTTTAGATCCCACAAATAAGTGAGAACATGTGATATTTGTTTTTCTGTGCCTGGTCTATTTTACCTAATATAATGACCTTGAGTTCAATTCATGTTATTGCAAATGACAGGATCTCATTCTTTTTATGGCTGAGTAGTATTCCGTTATATATAAGTACTACATTTTCTTTATCCAGTCATCTACTGATAGACACTTAGGTTACTTCCATATCTTGGCTATCATGAACAGTACTACAACGAACATGGGGGTGCAGATAGCTCTTCAATATATTGATTTCCCTTCTTTTGAGTATATGCCCAGCAGTCAGATTGCTGGATTACATGGTAGCTCTATTTTTAGTTTTTTGAGAAACTTTCAAATTGTTCTGTATAGTGGTTACAGTAATTTAAATTGCCACCAGCAGTGTATAAGATTTCCCTTTTCTCCACATCTTCACCAGCATTTGTTATTTCCTTCCTTTTGGATAAAAGCCATTTTAATGGGCTTTTATCATCTCTGGGGTGGGATGATATGTCATTGCAGTTTTGATTTGCATTTCTATAACTATCAATGATATTGAGCACCTTTTTATATGCCTGTTTTTCATTTGTATGTCTTATTTGAGACATGTCTATTTACATCTTTTGCCCATTTTTAATTGAATTATTATATTTATGCCTATAGAGTTGTTTAAGCTCTTTATATATTCTGATTGTTAGTCCCTTGTCATATGGGTTATTTGTAAATATTTTCTCCCAGTCTCTGGGATGTCTCTTCATTTTGTTGTTTCCTCTGCTGTGCAGAAGATTTTTAACCTGATGTGATTCAATTTGTCCATTTTTGCTTTGGGTGCTTGTGTTTGTGAAATAATATTCAAGAAATTTTGCCCAGACAAATGTTCTAGAGAGTTTTTCCAAAGCTTTATTATAGTTGCTTCACAGTTTGAGGTCTTAGAATTAAGTCTTTAATTCATCTTGATTTGATTTTTTTATTTGGTAAAAGATAGGGGTCAAGTTTCACTCTTCTGCATATGGATATCCAATTTTCCTAGCTCAATTTATTGAAGAGACTGTCCTTTCTCCAGTGGAGGTTCTTGGCAACTTTGTTGAAAGTAAGTTCACTGTGGGTGTATGGATTTGTTTCTGGGTTCTGTATTCTGTTCCATCAGTCTGTGTCTGATTTTTATGCCACTACCATGCTGTTTTGGTTAATATAGCTCTATATAGTACAATTTGAAGTCAGGAAATGTGATTCTTCAGTTTTGTTCTTTTTGCTCAGGATAGCTTTGCTTATTCTGGGTCTTTTGTGGTTCCATATAAATTTCAGGATTATTTTTTTCCATTTTGTGAAGAATGTCATTGGATAGTATGAAGATTTTAACAATATTGATTCTTCCTCTTCATGAACATGAAATATCTTTCCCTTTATTTGTATTCTCTTCAATTTCTTTCATCAGTGTTTTTATAGTTTTCATTGTAGAGATCTTTCACTTCTTAGGTTAACTTCTAGGTATTTAATTTTATGTGTGGCTATTGTAAATGAAATTACATTTTTAATTACATTTTCAGATTGCTCACTGATGGCATATAGAAATGCTACTGATTTTTGTATGCTGATCTTCTATCCTGCAATGTATTAGTTTTACTGAACTTATTCCTTCTAGTAGTTATTTGGTGGAGTCTTTAGGTTTTTCCAAAGATCACATCAACTATAAACAAGGATAATTTGACTTCTTTCTTTTCAATTTGGATGTCTTTTTTGTTTGTTGTTGTTGTTGTTGTTGTTATGTTTTGTTTGATTGCTAGGACTACCAGTACTATGTTGAATAACAGTGGTGAAAGTGGGCATTCTTGTTATGTTCCAGATTGTAAAGGAATTACTTTCACTTTTTCCTCATTCTGTATATTAGCTATGAGTCTCTCATATACAGATTTATTATGCTGAGGTATGTTCCTTCCATACCTAATTTTTGAGAGTTTTTACCATGAAATGATGTTGAATTTTATCAAATTTTTTTGGCATCAATTGAAATGATTATCTGGTTTTTGTCCTTTATTCTGTAGATACAATACAGCACATTGATTCATCTTCATGTGTTAAACCATTCTTACAAGCCTGGAATAAATCCTACTTGGTCATGATGAATGATCTTTTTAATGTACTGTAGAATTTGGTTTGCAAGTATTTCGTTGAGGATTTCTGCATCAATTTTCATCAGAGATATATTGGCCTGTGGTTTTCTTTTCCTGATGTGTTTTGGGTTTTGTTATTAGCATAATATTGGCCTTGTAGAATGAGTTTGAAAATATTCCCTCCTCCTCAATTTTAATAGTTTGACTAGGATTGGTGCTAGTTCTTCAAATGTTTGGTAGAATTCAGCAGTGCTCTCATTGGGTCCCAGGCTTTTCTGTACTGGGAAAATTTTTATTGCAGCTTTAATCTCATTACTTTATACTGGCCTGTTAAGTTTTTTCATTTCTTCATGGTTTAATCTTGGTAGCTTGTATGTGTCTAAGAATTTATCCATTTCCTCCAGATTTTCCAAATTATTGGCATATCATTGCTCACAGTAGCCATTAATGATTCTTTGAATTTCTGTGGTATCAGTTGTAATTTACCCTTTTCTTATTTCTGATTTTATTTATTTGGGTCTATTCCCCGTTTTATCTTCATAGTCTGGATAAAGGTTTGTCAATTTTATCTTTTCAAAAAAACAAACTTTTTTGGATCTTTTGTATTGTTTTTTCAATTCAAATGTATTTATTTCTGCTCTGATATTTATTATTTATTCTACTAATTTTGAGTTCAGTTTGCTCTTGCTTTTCTAGTTCTTTAAGCTGCATCATTGGGTTATTTATTTAAAGTTTTTCTTCTTTTTTGATGTAGATATTTATAGCTATAAATTTCCCTCTTAGTACTGCTTTTGCTGTGTCTCATAGGTTTTGGTATGTTGTTTCCATTATCATTTGTTTCAAGAAATTTTTTATTTCCTGCTTAATTTCTTCATCGACTCACTGGTCATTCAGGAACATTTTTGTTTAATTTCCATGTGTTTGTATAGTTTCCAAAATCCCTTTTGTTGTTGATTTCTAGTTTTATTCCATTGTAATCAGAGAAGATGCTTGATGTTATTTCAATTACTTGAAGGGTTTAAGACTTGTTCTGTGACCTAACATATGCTCTATCCTTTAGAGTGAGCCATGTGCTGAAGAGAAGAATGTGTTTTGCAGGCTTTAGATAAAATGGAATGTATGTAGCTATTAGATCCATTTGTTCCATAGCGAAGATTAAATTCGATGATTCTTGGTTGAGTTTCTGTCTGGGAGATTGCTCCAATGCTGAAAGTGGGGTGTTGAATGCTCCAGCTATTATTGTCTTGAGGTCTATCTCTCTCTTTAGCTCTAGTAATGTTACCATTTCCTTTAAATATCTGTGTGCTACAGTGTTAGGTGCATACATATTCACAATCATTATAATTTGTTGTTGGATTGACCCCTTTATCATTAAATAATAACCTTCTTTATCTCTTCTTACAGTTTTTCTCTGAAATCTATTTGGTCTAATATAAATATAGTTACTCCTGCTCTTTTTGGGTCTCTGTTGGCATGGAATATCTTTTCTATTCTTTTACTTTCAGTGTATTTTTATCTTGATAGGTGAATTGTGTTTCTTTCAGGCAACAGATTATTGGGACTTATTTTTTAATCAATTCAGCCACTCTATATATTTTGATTAGACAGTTTAGTCCATTTACATTCAATATTATTATTGGTAAGTAGGGATTCATTTCTGTCATTTTGTTGTTTTCTGGTTGTTTTATGTCCTTCTCTTCCTTCCTTCTTCCCTCTTTTCCTGTCTTCCTTTTAGTGAAGGTAATTTTTTCTTTTGATATTAGTTTCTTGCTTGTTAATTTTTTGTGTATCTATGTTGTTCAATTTGAGGTTACCATGAGGCTTGCTTATATTATTTTATTTTAAACTGATGACAACTTAATGCTGATTACATAAACAACAAAAAATGTACACTTTAACTTTGTCCACCTGCTTTTTAACTTTTTGCTTTTTTAATTTTATGTCTTATCATACTCTCTATGTCTTGAAAAGTTTTAGTTATTATTTTTTATTGGTTCATCATTTAGTCTTTCTACTTGAGAGTACCTTACACACCACAATTACAATGCTACAATATTCTCTATTTTTCTATGTGTTTGTTATTACCAGTGAGTTTTGTTCCTTTGGATTCTTCTTGTTCATTAACATCCTTTTCTTTCAGATTGAAGAGCTCTCTTTAGCATTTCTCATAGGACAAGTCTGGTGCTGATGAACTCCCTCAGCTTTTGTCTGTCTTGAAAGATCATTATTTCTGCTTCATGCTTGAAGGATATTTTCACCAGATATACTCTTCTAGGGTAAAAGGTTTTTTTCCTTCAGCACTTTAAATATGTCATGCCACTATCTCCTGGCCTGTAAGGTTTCCACTGAAAAGTCTGCTTCCAGATGTACTGGAGCTCTATTTTATGTTATTTGTTTATTTTCTCTTTCTGCTTTTAGGATCCTCTCTTTATCCTTGACCATTGGCAGTTTGATTACTAAATGACTTGAGGTGCTCTTCTTTGGGTTAAATCTGCTTGGTGTTTGATAACCTTCTTGTACGTGACTGTTTATATCTGTCTTTATGTTTGGAAAGTTCTCTGATATTATCCCTTGGAATAAAGTTTCTACCCCTATCTCTTGCTCTACCTCCTATTTAGGGCCAAACACTCCTAGGTTTGCCCTTTGTAGGTTATTTTCTAGATCCTGTAGGTATGCTTCATTCTCTTTGATTCTTTTTCTTTTGTCTTTTCTGACTGTATATTTTCAAATGGTGTGTCTTCAAGCTCACTAATTCTTTCTTCCGCTTGATCAATCCTGCTATTGAGTGACTATTGCATTCTTCAGTATTTCAACTGCATTTTTCAATTTTAGAATTTCTGCTTGATTCGTTTCAATTATTCCAATCTCTCTGTTACACTTATCTGAGAGAATTCTGAATTCCTTCACTTTGTTATCTGTTTCCTCAAAATAGCTATTTTGAATTATCTGTCTAAAAAGGCACTTATCTGTATTTCTTCAGAATTGAGCCCTGGTGCCTTATTTAGTTCATTTGGTGAGATCGTGTTTTCCTGGATGATCTTTATATTTATAGATGTTCATCAGTGTCTGGGCATTGAAGAGTTAGGTATTTATTCTAGTCTTCATAGTCTAGGCTGTTTGTGGCTGTTTTTTTGTTTTTTGCTTCTGTTTTTTTTTTTTTTTTTGAAGGCTTTCTAGGTATTCAAAAGAATTTCACCACAAGCCCAGTATCACTGTGGTTTTTGCAGACTCATAGAGGAGGTACCACCTTGGTGGTCTTGGATGAGATCTAGAAGAATTCTCTGGCTTACCAGGAAGAAACTCTTGTTCTTTTCCTTTACTTTCTCCTAAACAAATGGAGTCCTTCTCTCTGTGTGAGCTAAGCCACCCAGAACTTGAGGTAAGGTAATGCAAACACCCGTGTGGCCACTGCTGGGTCAGATCTGAAGTCAGCACAGCACTGGATCTTGCCCAAGGCCAAGTGTAACAACTACCTAGCTACCATCTATGTTCACTCAAGGTCTTAGAGCTCTATAATAGCAGGTCAGGAAGCCAGCTATGTTTGTATCCTTTCCTTCAGGGTGGTGTGTTCTGGACCCCAGGCTGGTCCAGAGATGCTGTCTGGGAGCCAGGGATTGGAATAAAAATCCTGAGAAATTTGCTTGATGTTCTATCCTACTGGGGCTACACTGGCACTCAAATCACAATATGAAGTCTTTCCGACACTTCATTCCCTATTCCACAACCACCCCCATCCCATGGTAGGGGAGTTCTTCTAGGCCATACCAACATTCACTTAAAGCCCAAGCCCTCTTCAGTCAGTTTGTGGTGAATGCTGCCAGGCCTGGGACTCATGTTTCAGGGCAGTAGGGTCCTCTCTGGCCCAGAGCAGGCATCCAGAATACTGTTCAAGAGCCTTGGCCTGGACTCAGGGCCCCCAAGAGCCTGCTTGTTGCTCTATCCTACTGTAGCCAAACTGGTATCTAAGGTGCAATAAATTTTCCTTTACTTTTCCCTCTGCTTTTCTCTAACAGGAGTCTTTCACTCTCAGCACAGCTGAGAATGTGCTGGGTTACTGCAGTCAGTACATCTCAGAACTGAGTCTACCACATACTACCTGGGCATTGCTGTTGGTTATTCATGGCCCAAGGGCCCTTTATTCAGTAGGTGATGAATTCTGCTAGGATGAGGCCCTTCCCTTCAAGGCAACAGGCTCCCTTTTGGCCCAGGGTGTGTCTAGAAATGTCATCCAGCAGCGAGGGCCTGGAATAGGAACACTGCAACTCTGCCCAGTGACCTATCCTATTGTGACCAAGATGCAAGACGAAGTCCTCTTTACTCTTTGCTACCCTCTTGTTAAGCAGAAAGAAAAAGATACTTTTGTTCCTGTGAGCTGTGCTGCCTGGAGTTGTGGGAAGGAAAGTACAAGCTCTCCTTTAGCTGCCCAACTGGTGTCTACCTAAGTCACATGCAACCCTAGTCCTCTTGCCCAGCTCAGCACTAACAATTGTCTAGGAATTGCAGTCCTTGTGTCCTAGACTGCTTTTCAAGATTATCTAGGACCCCGGAGCACTTTCGGTTGCAATGGCAGGGCTTGCCAAGAAGCTCAGGTTTCAGCTGCTGGGATGGGCAATTCCCTTCTGGCTAGGTCAGGTCCAAAGGCTCCCTTCATGCACAGACACTGGCTGAGCCCAGCACATCTTTAATCTCCGCTATGACAGAGCAGCAATGAATTCAATGTAAAGTTCCCTGGTTGCTGCACTCTCCCTCCCATAAATCACAGACCCTCCATGCTTCATGGCCATTGCTGGGGGATGGGGAAGGGATGATGATGGCAATCTGAGACTGTCTCTTCTCTCTCTCACCCTCCTCAATGCCTCTTTCCATGACATGAAGTTAAAACAGGGAACCGTGATTGCTCACCTGATGTTTGGTTCTTGAGACAGTGCTTTTATGTGTGCAGACAGTTGTTAAAATTTGATGTTCCTGCTGAGGGTATGAACAGCATACATTCTTATTCCACCATCTTATTCCCTCCTCTTTATACAATGGTTTTATCTTTCTTCTTCTAACTCGTAACTCTGGAGATGGTTCAACATGTTCTTCCAGGTCCTGGAATTCCCAGGAAAGTGGATGGCTAGATGCTGATGGGCATGGCTGTGAAGACTTGGAGAAGATAAAATTACCAAATTATTTCCCAAGAACCAAGTTCATTGAGGTTTACCTTCATGCTTCTCTTTGTAAATGACCTGCAGTTTCTACCTGTCTTGGATTACATTACAACATAGTTCCTGAAAGTTGACTTATGCTTGTGTACAGCCTAAAGTGAATAGAGTAAATCTTAACATAAGTTTAAATCTCTGAATGCAGAGATACTTGATGTAATTCAGTTTTATTATTATATTTCCTGTTGACAACACATTAAATTTGGAGATCAATTGCACTTAAAATTTCATTGTTCCCATGTTCGCATTCAGATTTAAAATCTAATGTTACCTGCAAGCTGCAAAACTGTTTAGATTCTAAACTTTCTACTGGAGGATGGTGAAGGAGAATATATTTTAAAAAGTTAATGGGGAGATTTTTTTGAACCTGGCATCTGAAAGTTATAAATTTTAAAACCTCATTTTAACTTCCAGTTAAAACTATCTTTATTTAATATTCTAATTAAAAATGAATGTGATGCAACTGCAAATATGTTAAGATTAGCACAGACACCTAGAAGGAAAAAATAGTCATAATTCTCTGGTTTGTGTTGAAGTA
This sequence comes from Cacajao melanocephalus, assembly GCA_963573385.1. Classification (NCBI taxonomy): domain Eukaryota; kingdom Metazoa; phylum Chordata; class Mammalia; order Primates; family Pitheciidae; genus Cacajao; species Cacajao melanocephalus. Next base: position 22,385 of record CAUYLG010029911.1, read on the forward strand.
AACATGCTTCAAATTCTTTTTTCTTTTAAATAAAGTCACTCAATGTTTACCATTTATTTGTTATCCATCAACCCTTACTATTTCTCAACCAAAATTTTCTTGTGCATTTTATGCTTACTTTCCTGCACATCAATGATAATGCAGATGATAAATTAACACAATCATAAAAGCATAAGGAGAAATGATATCATCTAACATGGCATTGAATAGCCAAGGCCCAATTTTACTTGGAACTCCTTAAAATCAATGTCAGCTCAGAGAAATGCTGATTCATTTTCATAAGGGTTAGTGCATAATCAGACTGGAAAGACAGAAGAGTTATACCAGAAATAAGTGCCAGATTTAGTTCACACTGTTGGAAGCCACACTTTTATCCTCAATACAATGCTTGAAAAGATCATGCTTAGGATAAATTCTGTCTTATAGGAGAATATTCATGTGTGTTAATCCTAGTTTAGGATTGAGAGTTGTTTTAAATTTTTTTTTCTTTTCCCTAGAAAATTCAAAATAACAACTGAGATATTGAAGCTCTCCACCAACTGGGAAAATAATAAGTTCAACAAATAAATTTATAAATAATATAGCCCAGAAAATGTCCCTAAAAATTTCTTCCTCCTCCCTCCTTACAGCTGCTTAACTTAAATGCTGAGGAGTATGGAGCTTCTTCTTTCATTTCACCAAAGCTAATTGTAAATGCAAAATAATGTGCTTCTTCAATTGCAACTCTACCTCTCCATTATCAGGATTGGCTCTGACAACATGGTGTAACAAAGAATGAGTGAGGGCCTTGGCATCAGAAGAGTATCAGGGTTTTGCTTTTTCTCTTCCCATTCCTCAGCCAATTATTTACCTTTTTTGAACCTCATTCCCTCATCTATGAAATGGTCAAATGAATTGTCTACACAACAATGCACATAACACAATAATATGGCACATAAGGTTTTTCACAGGCGGCTACTTTTTCCTATTGTTTTCCTTTTGTATGACTGTATCTTTTCACAGCATGGCCTATTTTCTTTATAGCAAGGGTACTAGCAGTGCCTGTCATGCTGGGAATATTCAGCAGCATCCTGGATTACTAAAGGCATGAACTAGGACTCTGAATTACCAAAGAGATGAACAAAATTATTCACTTAGTGATGACTCAAGTCCTTGAGAGTGAATTAACATTTACCTGTTCTAACTAAATATCTCACTGGGTAAATTGTTGGCAGATGTTGAAAGAAAATAAATTGCTATTAAACAAATATGATTTTGATCAAATGAGCTAAGCTTCTGTGATTTTTACTTAATGTTTTATGCAGAAATAAACATATCCATCACATCCGTGAATTTGTGCTAGGTTTCTTAATGTTCTATTTCAGATATATTTTTTTCAAGTGTTCCTTTTTTATGAAATCCTGATTTAGGCTTGCTGCTTAGAGTAAAATATCAAAATGACATTTTTTTAAATATTGAAACTCTCCATCTATTGGGAATATAATAAATACCACCAATAAATTCATAAATAATACAACCTATGAAACATTTCTATAAATTTCTTCCTCTCCCCATTCCCACTGAACTGGCAACTTACTTCCCTGAGGCATTTGAAAGAATGACCAGAGTATTAAAAATGAAAGTATAGCAAGGTAAGCAAAAAGGAGACAACTGATTCCTCTGGGAAAAAAAGGTGTCAGCACTTACCAAAATTGTATTCCCATGAGCACACAGAAAACCAAACCTCTACAGCATTCTTGACTTCATAAATACTGAAAGGGAAGAGACCGTGTGTTAACCACTCACATCCCCTCATTAAAAGCAGTTTGGCATATGAAAGATAAACTATTGCCAAAGTAGGAAAAAAGACTTTTTCAGGCCCTACACCCAAAGTCTATCTGACACAAGGGGCCACAGCATGACACTAAAAAATAGTGTGCTTCCTGCCTAGGAAATGATACAGATGGCCATACCTGACTGAGTGCAACAGTAGTGTAATGGCAGGCTCTGAAGGCTGCTTTATTTGGTAATTGTTTGGAGATAGGTCTCTATACTAGCTACATAATTTCTCACAGGGATGCTATATCATTTGAGGGCTGCAAGTTGTATTCACCTGGAAAATGTAATCTACAATGAGGTAAAAAAAAATGTACAACAGCATGACCATGATGTCTCTACAAGGCGAAAATGCCTGCAGTAAAGAACGACACGCTGATTTAAGTGCTGCTGTCAACATTTGCTTCCTGTAGGCTCCAAGGACCAATACACTCTTCCAGGGAAGCAAATTTGGGTCTTATAGACAGACAAAGCTCCTAGAACTGATTATTCAGTCAAGTCCCTAGGAACTCTTAACACGTTTCATATTTATCAATTTGAAAGAATGTACTACTTATCTAGAAACCTCCTTTCTCCCAGAAATATAATCCATCAACAAAAATATCACATCAGCAAAAAAAGGGAGAATTAAATGTCTCCCTATTGACTGTACCTTTTGAATGTCCTGCACATTGATGTATGTCTAATATCTAGCTGCCTGTCTAAAAAAAATCATACTCGGTGGTACCATTCTCACCCATCACAGTGAATGACTCAGTAAAATGTTGCTGAGTAGGGATCTCAAATGCTACCAGTTATGATAGCCAGCATCACAAGAAGGTTCATCCCTGGGAAGTTTGTATTTAGAGAATTGATCTAAGATAAATGCACTAAGAGAGACAGACCAACAAATTCAAACTGTTTAGATGGATCTTAGCTCTAGTGACAAGTTCTGATGTATTAATAAATTTTTGATTTTCATCATGCCATTTGATATCATCACTTGGAACTTAACATTTATTTTAATGTTATGAATTGTACTGACATTTTTAGCCAGTGACTCAGACCAGAGTACTAAGAGCTTAAATAAATTGTCACTCTTTAGAACTGACATTTATGCCTACTCTACCAATTTCTATAAATATTCAAACTGTTGAATCAGATAAAAACAAAAATGAAAAAACACTTGTACAAATTAAAATGAAAGGAAGTTGATTAATCATAGACTGCTACTGTGGGTCACACAAAAGTTGATGTGGGCCAACCCGAAAGATTCAGGAGACTAAAGCAAGTTTCCACTTCATTTCATTTCACAGTGTCTGCTGTCTTTTGGCTTCAGGCACTGACCTAGGCCCATGGATAGAAAGGTGAATAATACCAAATCCTTACTCTCAACGACCTCTCAGTTTATTAACAGAGAAAAGATAAAACACAAACCTTTACTTTACAAAATTCATAATAAGAATATTTAAGAGGGTCATCTGAGGAGTTAAAGAAGAAGGGAGGAGGGAAACCTGACTCTTCCTCCAGAGGATACTGGAGGGATATGAAGAGTTAATCAAGTCTCAAGTACAGAGGAGCTCACGCTTCATCATGGCATGTGATAAGGGAAGGTTCCTGCCTCAGAAGATTGCTGAGGGGGATCAAATGACATCATTTGCTGCAATGAGTATGGCAAATTACTCACTGTTGACTTAAAATCTGTGAACATTATTTGTATCATAATTACATTGCCTTGAAACAAGATAGGAGCCCAGAGCTCTTCATGCCCAGTCCATCCTCTTCCCACTGGGTGGCCCCTCTAACAGGTGTATCAGTGGCTGCTGTGGCAACTTGGCCTGCACAGCAAGGTGCCTCCTTTTATGCCACAATGTACATGAAGTGATGTATATCCATGCGTACCTGGAGGAAATGTACCATTTAAACTAGCATGCTGTTAAGATTCCGCTCCAGTTCCTCATAAGATGCTGATTTTTCAGGCATCATGGCAGTGATCTCATTGGGTGGAAATGTTTGATTAAAGCAAGACTTTTCTACTGGAGTATTTTTGCTTAAAACATTTATGCCAAAACTTTCTTTATGGGTTCTCCTCAATGAACTGCATTATGTGAACCCATCCCTGCATTTTTTTCTCCCTATGATTTTATACCACTCAAAGAAGCCCTTAGCGAGTTCTAAGTAATGGAGTGTGAACTCAAAAACCCTTCGATTTTAGAACTGAATGAAGTCCTAGAGGACAGAGTTTATAGACAATTTCATATAGGATTGTGACTGCTGCCATGCAGCATACTCCTCACCCTACAGTTCCCTCACCATCCGCCATTCACCTCCTTTCAAGACAACCTCTGTTAACTATATTCCACAGAAATCGCGGGTGGAGGTAAAAGTCACTTAACATGTTCAACCAATGGTATTTCATCCCTATTTTCTCCCTTTCAGAACTGGACATTACCACATAATATTTGTTTTTAATAAATATTGCAATGCAGCACTCCCCAACCTTTTTGGCACCAGGAACCAATTTCATGGAAGACATTTTTTCCCCACAGACAGGGGAAGGAGGAGGATTGTTTCAGAATGGAATTTTTCCAACTCAAAATGACATTAGATTCTCATAAAGAGCATGTAACCTAGATCCCTCACATGCACAGTTCACAATAGGGTTTGCACTCCTTTGAGAATCTAATGCCGCTGCTGATCTAACGGGAAGCAGAGCCCAGGCGGTGATGCTTTTGTCATCCACCACTCACCTCGTGCTGTGCTGCTCAGTTCCTAACAGGCTGCAGACTGGTAGCAGTCTGTGGCCTGGGGGTTGGGAACCCTCAGTGAAATGGATTTTGTGATTATCTACTATTTACCTGAAACAATTTTTCCTTTTTGCTAGAACAGATGGATTCATGTGGCTATTGTTCTTATATGAGACATTCTAAGGTATCTATGACCTTTCAGAGGCAGGGGCTGTCTCTTAGAAGAAAGAGAGAATAACACTGAACACGGTTAACATGTCTTGATTAAAGTCCCTTTGTTTAGAAACCATGCTTGCTTATGTTCTGGTGTACACCAGAAACACCATTCACATTTTCATTAATTCACCAATAAATTTAAATAGCTGCTATGTGCGAGGCACTGTCCTAGATGCTTGGCATACATGAGTGAGCAAAATGACTCCTTTCATCACAGATCTTACATTCTAGCAAAATCATACTGGGTTTAGGACAGAGTAATATTACAGGCAGAGAAAATGGTGAACCAGTCAACAATTAGTGTTAGCTGTTCATCCATTTGGAATACAATAAAAGTAGATTCTTACTTCACACTAGTCACAAAAATCAATAACCAGGAGACATTTTCGTAATAAAATTCAAAAAAAAAATTTCTGAGAACTTAATGCAGGAAAGAATTTTTTAAGCAGGACACAAACCAAAATCCATATTGTTATATTTGACTATATAATAGTTAATAGCTTCTGCAAACAACAATCAAACCACAGATTGGGAGAAGGCACACAGCCAGGAAAGAATTTGTATTCAGGAAGCATAATGTATTCCCAGAAACGAATGGGAAACAAAGAAAAAAAGATCAATCCCTTAAATGGGCAAACAATATGAGAATTCATAAAAGAGAAAATCTGGGTAGTAAACTTATAAAAAAATGTTCAGCTTCTAAATTTATAAAGAAAGTACAAATTAAAACAGTAATGAGACACAATTTTACACCCATTAAATTTGCAAATACTTTAAAGTCAGACAATACCAAGTGTTAATGAAGATATGGAGTAACAGGACTTCTCATATACCACCTGGGAAAGAGAATATTGGTACAGATATCTTATAGAGCGATAAGGTTATGTCTAGTAAACTTAAAGATGTTGAACCTGCACTCTATTCCTCTGGAGAAACTTGCATGCATACACAAGAAGACCTGCATAAAAATGCTCCTTGCAGCACTGTGCAAGAGCAAAAAATGGGAAGCAAATTAAATGCTTATTAACAAGGGACTAGATACATCACAGAATATTCAACAATGGAAAACTCTGGCTGTCAAAATGAATAAATTGGGGTCATATTAATATGGAAAGTCCTCAGAAACATAATGTTGTAGGAAAAATATGAGTTGTAAAAAGACACATACAGTACATTTACAGTTTCAAAATCTGCAAAAATACACCAATTAGGGAGTATAGAGTTATACCAAAAGTACTTTTAAAAACCATTAAAATAAAAGGCATCAAATTCAAATCCATGATAGTGGTTATTTCTGTATAGGGGACAGGGGAATAGGGCTGGGAAGGAGTATTCAACTGTCAAAAGACAAAATTACAACAAATTTAGTTTAAGGATTTAATTGGCTTTTATTTGCAATTCTAGAATTGAGCAACGCTCTATCTATAAAACAGAATGAATGCTCCAGTAAGCTAAGCAGAGGTTGACTTTATAGGTAGAAAAAGGGTTGAAGTAAGCAGAATCAAGGAACAAAAAGCAGATTGGTTGTTTTGAAGTTATTTTCCTAACAGGGTTAAAACAGGGCACTTTCTTATTATGCTGACTCAGGTTGAATGGGGAATCTCCAGCTGTCTGGCCAGTTTCAAAGTTCAGTTTGATTATGTGGCACAAAGCATAAGTGACTCCACTATGTTTTGGCATAGATTGCTGGGGCCTAGTACAGAAGGCTAGTCCAAAACAATAGGATCTCATAAACTTTATTTAACGCAGCAATCCTAAACTCTTACTGTAATGGTTTGAGGGTTTTTTAAAATATCTGAAGTGAATATGGTAAAATGTTAACATTTAATAGATCTGATTGGTAGATATGTAGATCCCCACAATGTTGGCCTCTATAGTTTCCCACAAATGTAAAATGTTTATAACAACATTATTGATATTTAAAGAAAAAATGAAATAAGATTAGATGAAATTTGTTTCTTTGTACCTGAAATAAGGCTAATAGAATTTGAGAACATGGGCTCATACTACCTACTCTGAAGAAAGTAATTATAAAAATCAGGCCATTTTCTTCCTATTTTCCACTTGTTCCTGCTCCCAGTGCCAGAGTACACCATTCACTGGCTGTCCCTGCAGTTGGTGGCAGTTGGCTGCTGCCTGTGTGCAAAACCCCTTTGCCATTGACCCCACCAGCCACTGCCCACAGACTGTTTGAAGCTGTGGAGAATCTATTTTCAGAAAGGGGTGGGAGGAACAGGAAATTGTCCTCTAATACTTGGCCTTGCAATCTATAGGGAAGAAACTGACATAATTCATTGGCCATTCTCTATGTTTCATTTTCTTTGTAATTCCCATTTTGTTGCATTAAAAAAAAAAGAATCAAGGTATGACCGTTCCCAGAGAGAACAGACATTGCCATTAGAAACACAAAGTAATAATAGTAAATTATTGCTTACCCTTCTTCAACCCTATCTTTGAGTTTTTTTAGATACTGGCTTCATTTATTTGCTTTAATTTCCATAGCTAATTGGTTCATATATCATCTTGCCTTAGGCACCTCACACCACTTCCCTTGTGAAATGATATCACTCTTATAAAGGCAAAAAATTTAGTGCCATCTTTATTTTCCACATTATACTCATCTCCCTAGTGAGCTGGAGAAGACAAGCCAATAAAAGCTAGGGATTTTTATATCGTTTGGATGTTCATCTCCTCCAAACCTCATGTTGAAATGTGATTTCCAGTGTTGGAGGCAGGGCCTTGTGGGAGGTGGTTGGATCCTGGCAGTGGGTGCCTCAAGTACGGTTGAGCACCATACCCTTGATGATAAGTGAGTTCTTGCTCAGTTAGTTCATGTGAGATCTGGTTGTTCAGTGTATGGCACCCCCCACCTTGGTCTGTTGCTCCTGCACTCGCCATGTGACATTCTGGCTCCCTCTTTGTCTTCTGCCATGACTAGAAGCTTCCTGAGGCCCTCACCAGAAGCTGAACAGATGATAGCACCACACTGCCTGTACAGACTGCAGAACTGTGGCCCTCACCAGAAGTTTAGCAGATGATAGCACCACACTTCCTGTTCAGACTGCAGAACTCTTTTCTTTATAAATTACATAGCCTCATGTATTTCTTTATAGCAGCACACAAAAAAAAGGCCTAATGCAGGTTAAATACAAAGTTTTGTTTTATTACATTATATTATATATCATATTTTTCAACGATTTTTTAAAGATTATTTGGAGAGTTTTATATGTGTAACTGGTATCAATGGATACTTTTTTTTTAAAATAGACTTCTCCATTTTTCACTTTTTACGTTTAATCAGCAAGGACTGTGCTTCCCAAACTTTAATGTGCATATGAATCACCTGCAGATCTTGGGGTGGGGCTTGAGATTCTGCATTGCTAACAAGTTCCCAAGTGATGCTGATGCATTACCTTTGAGCAGCAAGAAGCTCAAGTACATTTTTCAAGGATGAGTAAATAGTAAATTACCCAAGTCTTTGCATATTTGAGAATGTCTTTCTATTGTCTATGCATATGAATAACACCTTCACTAGGAACAGAATACTTGAAGCATAGACTTTCTCCCTCAAATCTCTTTGGTTAGATGCTTTGTTATCTTCCAGCATTCTGCATTGCAGGGAATATTGAGGATTACTTTCTATGAGCCCCTCAGAATACAGGACCAATTATTTTTCCTGCCTGGAAGCTTGAAGGAGGTTTTTTAAAATCATATAAATTCAAAATTTTGTCAGAATAAATCTAGATATATTTCTACTTTCACTTAATTTGGTCACAAACTTAATTTTTAATTAAAAATTTCAAATTTCAAATTTGAAATTAAGAACTTTGCTCAAGCTTATAAAAACAATTTTTCTATTATGAATATGTTAAAAAAACTAAAGAATGTACAACATAAGGACTATAGTTAATAGTAGTGTATTACATTTAAGATTCTTGTGAACTGAAAAGATTAAGGCTGCTTTTGCCATGAGGGGAAGAATTGGAAACTATATGAAATGATAGATATGTTAATCTGTCCCACTGTAGTAACCACTTACTATATGTATCTCATAGCATTATGTTGTGTACCTTAAATACATAAAATAAAATTTTAAAAAATAATTAAAGCCAGAGAATGAGAAGACAAGCCACAAACTGAGATAAAATTTTTGCAAAGGACATATCTGATAAAGGACTACTGTGCTAAATATACAAAAGTATTTTTAAAACTCAACAACAACAAAATGAACAACTAGATTGAAAAACATGCCACATAGCTGAACAGATACCTCTCCAAAGAAGATACACTGATGTCAAGCATATGCAAAGAGACTTGGCATCATACTTCATCAGGGAATTACAAATCAAAGCAGCACTGAGATACCACTACAGACCTATTAAAATGGTGAAAATCCAAAATACTGACAACACTAAGTGCTGGTAAGGATGTGGAGCAACAGAAACCCTCATTCATTACTGACAGAAATGCAAATGGTACAACCACTTTGGAAGACAGTTTGGCAGTTCTCACAAACTAAACAGATTCTTACTGTAAAATGTAGCCATTGCACTCCATGATATTTACCCAAATGAGTTGAAAACTTATGTCTATATAAAAACTTGCACCCAGATGTTTATAGAAGCAACCAAGATGTCCTTCAGCAGGTGGATGTTTAAATAAACTAGGATATATATAGACAAGAAAATATTATACAACATTAAAAATAAGTTAGCTGTCAAGCCATAATGAGACATGATGGACTCTGAGTTAGTCTGTCCTCACACTGCTAATAAAGACATATCTGAGACTCGGCAATTTATAAAGAAAAGAGGTTTAATTAACTCACAGTTCTGCAGGGCTGGGGAGGCCTCAAGAAACTTACAATCATGGTGCAAGGTGAAGCACACATGTCTTTGACATGGCGGCAATGAAGAGAAGTACAGAGTGAAGTGGGAAAAAAGCCCTTATAAAATCATCAGATCTCATGAGAACTCATTCACTATCACAAAAACAGCATGGAGGTAACTGGCCCCATTATTCAATTACCTTCAGCTGGGTCCTTCCCACAACACGTGGGGATTATGGAATCTACAGTTCAAGATGAGATTTGGGTGAGGACACAGCCAAACCATATCAGAACCTTAATTGCATATAACTAAGTGAAAGAAGCTAATCTGAAAATAATTATATTTGTTTGATTCAAACTTTATGACATTCTGGAAACGGTAAACCTATGGAGATACTGAAAGATTTTGTGGTTTCCAGTTTTCTAGCAGGTGAGAGGAATAAATCACAGCAGAGAGGATTTTTATGGCAGTGAAATCATTCTGTATGATACTATAATAGTGGGTACATATCATCATACACTTGTCAAAACGTGTCTAATATACAACACTATGAGTGTATCCAAACTGTAAGTGACAATTATGTGTCAATGTTGGTTCATTAATCATAACAAATGTAACTACTCTGATGTTAGATGTTGATGGTGGAGGAGGCTGTTTGTTGGGAAGATTGTGTATGAGAACTCTGTACTTTCTGTTAAATTTTGTTATGAACCTAAAACTGCTCTAAAAATAAGATCTATATATTCAAAAAGTTAAAGGAAAGAATGAATGACAGCAATTCTTACATAATGACAACAATGTCTTACAGAATAGAAAATATCAATAAAGAATTAGAAATTATAAAAGAGACATATAGAAATTCTGGAGTTAAAAAGTATAATAACTGAAATTAAAACAAAAAATCCATCAGAGGGACTCAACAGCAGATTTAAGCTGGAAGAAGAGAGAATCAGCAAACTTTAAGATATGTTAGTTGAGGTTATCCAGTCTGAGAAACAGAACGAATAATGAAGAAACATAAATGGAGTCTCAGAGATCTTTGGGAAGCCATCAAGCATACCAACATATGCCTAATAGATGCCTCAGATGGAATGCAAAGAGAGAAAGGGGGAGAAAGAGTATGGGAAGAAATAATGACTGAAAAACATTAATCTACAACCCAAGAAGCTCAGTAAACTCCAAGTAGAATAAACTAAAGGATATACACACCTAGACACAGTATAATTAAACTCTTAAAGACAAAGTAAAAAATTTTGAAAGCAGCAAGAGAAAAATGACCCATAATATACAAGAGATTATCAATAAAATTAACAGCTGATTTCTCAACAGAAACTAGAGGCCTCAAGAGAGTGGGTTGACAAAATCAACACACTGAGAGAAAAAGATAGTCAGCCAAGAATTCTATATGCAGAAAAACTACCCTTCAAAATTAAAAGAGAAATTAAGATATTTTCAAATAAACAAAAACTGAGAGAATTCATCACTGTAAGGCGCACTCTGCAAGAAACACTAAAGGATGCCTTCAAGTTAAATGAAAGGACACAGGAATCTAACTTGAGTTTACACAAAGAAACAAAGAACTCTAGTAAAAGTAATTACATAGGTAAATATAGGACAGTATAAATATAATTTTATAACATTTTTCTTCTATCTGATTTACAGGACAACCGAATAAAGTAATTATTATAAAACTGTATTTAGGTGATTACAGTATATAAACATGTAATCTGTCTGATAATAATCACACAAAGTAGTGGGGAAAAAATAAAGTTATACTAGAGCAAAATTTTGTGTACTATTGAAATTAAGTTAGTATTAACGCAAACTAGATGATTTTTAGTTAAGATACTAATTTTAGTTCCCAGGACGGTCACTAAGAAAACAACTCAAAAAAATATAGTAAAAGAAAAATAACAAGAGAATTTTTCCCTGAATGGTTCATACCCAGAGTCTCACCCATACATGATTAATATAATTTAGATGATGATATTTGTAACTTTTGAGTGGATGACATTTAGATGAGACTTTGAACTTGGGGCTGATGGTGTAATGAGTTGAGGCTTCGAGGGATGTTGGAAGGAGAGCTCTATGTATTTTGCATGCAAGATGTTACATGAATATTGGGGAGCCAGAGGACAAACTGCAGTGGGTTTAATAGTGGTCCCCAAAAATGTTATGTCCAGGCCCTAATTCTCAGAACCAGGATACTGTCTTATTTGAAGAAAAAAAAGTCTCTACAAATGTAATTAAGGATCTTGACGAAAGATCATCCTGGATTACCCAGGTAAGCCCTAACTCCAGTGATAAGTATGCCTAAAAGAGAAAAGGAAGAGAGGCAGAGGAGAAGGAAGCAATGGCAAACTCCATACGAAGGTGAATTAGACATTGGAACAAAATGGCCACAAGTCAAGGAATGCCGATAGTCACCAGTTGGAAGAGGCAAAGAACAGGTTTTCCTCTAGAGCTAGAGGGACCATGACCCTCCTAGATTTCTGATTTCCGGCATCCAGAACAGTGATAGAATACATTTCTGTGGCTTTAAGCCACCGATTTGTGGTCATTGGTTATAGTAGCCATAGGGAACTATTTTCACATTCCAGTCAAAAGGTAGAGATTGGTAGAATGGATTAAAAAAGAAAAAAATATGACCCAACTATATGAGATCACACTTTAGACCAAAGACACAAAAATGTTGAAAGTAAGAGGGTGGGAAACAATACAATACTATGCAAACGAGAACCAAGAGACAGCTAGTTATTGGCTATACTGATATCAAATGAAATATACTTTAAGACAAAAATTGTTAGTAGAGACAAAGAAAGACAACTTATGATAATAAAATGGTTAGCCCATCAGCAAAGCATGACAATTATAAATACATATACATCCTACAACCAAAACCCAAAATGCATACAGCAAAACTGACAGAATTAAAAAAAAATAGACAACTCAAAAGTAATAGTTGGAGACTTCAACATTCTTACTTTCTTTTTTTTTTTTTTTTTTTTTTTTTTTTTTTTATGAAGGGCATTCTTATTTTTTTTTCTTATTTATTTATTTTTTTTGAAAGAAAGAAAAAGAGAGGAAAGAAAGTGAGAGTGAAAGAAAGAAAGAAAAAGAATGTATGAGAGAAAGAAAGAGGAAGAAAAAGAGGGAGAGAGAACAGGATTC
>CAUYLG010029912.1:0-17885 GCA_963573385.1 Cacajao melanocephalus
AGCGTAATTCAGTTTCCAAGAGATTTTTCCTGGATGTGAGATGATGTGGTGGCTTAGAAAGTACTCCTTTAAGTTCAAGACCAGCCTAGCCACCATAGTGAAACCCCATCTCTACTCAAAAATGCAAAAAAAAAAAAAAAAGTAGCTGGGTGTGATAGTGGGCACCTATAATCCCAGCTACTTGGGAGACTGAGGCAGGAGAATCGCTGGAACCTGGGAGGCGGAGGCTGTAGTGAGCTGAGATGGCACCACTGCATTACAGCCTGGGTGACAAAGCCAGACTCTGTCTCAAAAAAAAAAAAAAAAAAAAAAAAACTCCTTTATTGTTTGGGTCTCTTCCCTACAAAATATAAATTCCAATTTGGTTCCTCTTAAATATGAACTGGCATAATTTTGGAGAACAGGTTACAAAAGTTGACAAATTTCCATCTGGCTCTCTTCTTCAAATGTTCTTAGAATACATCTGCTTTGCTATAAGTAAGCCCAAGCCGTCTCATATGGAGGCACGTACGGAAGCCATTCACAGGTGCTCTGGCCAAAAATCAAGCTGAAGTTCCAGCTGACAGCCAGTATCAGTCAGCAGACCTATGAGTGAGGAAGTCTTTGAGATGGCTCCAATCCCAGCCACCAGCTGTCTGCAAAGCATGAGGGACTCCTAGCAATGATTGCATAGAGGAGCCCAGTCAAACCCTAAAGCCATGAGAAATAGTGATAACAAGTGATTGATGTTGCTATACTCTGCTAAATTTGAGGTGGTTTTCTATGCAGTAACCAATAACCAGGACAGGTGACAAATCATTTCCAACTCTACTCTGTTTTCTAATGGTGGTAGGTGAAGCAAGCGTTCCAAGAGGGCTATTGTGCCTGAGTGGTTCCGGGGTCCACCATTGTGTCCTCTCAATCCTGAAGGACTCAAAAGCAATTTATCTGGGTCCATGAGTTTGCTCTAATTGCATGTTTAAGCATCAATTCTGGGAAGTCGTGGCTTGATGGAGGGAGGGATCAAGATCCCTTGGTGGTTTAAAGTGAGTATGAGGTGTGATTCTTTCCATCTTTAGGAGTAAAATATAAAAAGGATTAGGCAATACTCCTATGAGAGAAAATGTTGGAATCTTTGGTAGAAAAGACAAGAGTATGAGTCTCTCATAATATACTGTCTGTAATTCTTATGGTAGCCTCTGAAGTTTGATCATAATGAGCTCCGATTGTGATACACTTTGTAGCCAGATGTCCTTGCACAAGTTTCTTATCTCTGTCTTTATCAGTTTCCTCTCCTGTAAAATGAAGACCCCATCACATGGATTATTTTTAGGAAAATGAAAAGAGTTAATATTTATAAAGTGGCTTTGGACACTGCCTAACAAATAGTAAATGCTATATAAGTGTTGGTTAAATAAAATAAAATAACTGTAACTTTAGGATTCCCATATTTTCCAGGCCCTCAGGGACAGTATTTTATCTTAATGTCAAAATATTGTTGTGAAGTCCTTAAATCTTTATGACATTTTCTTTTTTTTTGTTTTGTTTTATTTATGTATATGTATAATGGTGAAGAGCATGGGCATTGGAGTTGACCCGATAGGGTTCAATTCCTATGACTTACCAGCTGCCTTATCCTGAAAAGGACATTTAACTACCTTAAGTCTCAGTATTCTAAACTATAAAATGGAAAGAAGATTAGTACTTACCTCATAAGATAGCCACGAGGATTAAATATTATCTGAAAGCACTTAAGCATAGTATATGACACACAGAAGATAATAAATATGAGTTATCATCACTATTACCTTTTTCACCTCTGCAAAACTCCTGAGTACTAGAAAAGAGTAAACCTTCTGGACGCTCCTGGTTCACAGGATTGTGTGATTTGGCTCCAGCAATGTCCTGGAACTGGGTTCCTCCTGAAGTTAGGGATTCAGAATTACTGGGCTTTTGTAGATTTCAGCTCTTCCTAGCTCAGTGCAGCTCTCTCTACAGAGAAAATGTATTACTCACTCCAGTTCTACTCACGTTTCACTAGGGACATCTCGTGACTAACATGAGGCTCAGAAAAGATATGGGGGAATAAGAGGATGGAAGAGATCAGTGCTGGAAAGCCTCCCAATCTGACTGTGTTGCACTTATTCTCAGCTGGCTTTCTTCCTGTAGATTAGGGTGGATTAAGGGATTTTTGTAAGATGAGAAAGATTAATACTAAATTTTATAAGCCAGACATCCTGGAAATTTCATTAGAGACAAAATGTTATCTTTGTTTTATAAAACCTAACACTTGTTTATCAAGAAAAATGCAGAAAGGGACAACATTAATATGAAACAACAGCAATAAAAACCTGCAACTCCTTTTAGAGTTGTCCTCATTAACATGTCAGGCACTGCAAAATGATCTTTTTGCTTTGCTGCATTTTCTATATTTTTTTTCCTCACCAAAAAGTTAATAATTCTTTTTTTCTCAAGTGATTCTCCCGCCTCATCCTCCTCAGTAGCTGGGCCTACAGGCATATGCCACCACACTCTGCTAATTATTATTATTATTATTTTTTTTTTAGAGAGACAAAGCCTTGCTATGTTGCCCAGGCTGGTCTGAAACTCCTGGACTCAAGAGATCCTTCTGCCTCAGCCACCCAAAGTGCTGGGATTGCAGGAATGAGCCACTGCACCTGGCCAAAAGTTAATAGTTCTTTATACTAAAATTTCTCCTCTTTATATTGCTAATGTGGTTTGTATTTCCTGAATGAATCTGGAGTAATACAGTGTCTGGGGAAAAATCTTTGGTGGAACCCAGAGCTATGGAAGATAAGTTTTCTATGGTGTGAAGACATTTTATTTCTATTATTTGGTAACTGCCATGATTGACAAAAAAATATTCCTTCCCCATCCTGCCTCATTCTTGTTACCCAGATGTGGGTCATCTTTCTCCCCATGCCAGTGTTAAAGCTCATCTAGCTCTTATTTTATCCTATTCTCCAAATCAGATTTAACACTAAAATATACTAGTAAAAATAGAAATTGTTCTGAACACTACACAGAAAACTAAAGAAGAGAATTTGTATTGTATACCACACAGCAGAATTTTCTAAAGATCTATTTTAGTTATTTTTATTCTTTTAAAATTTATTCCCTAGTCTTATCCTATCTTACGTCTTTTCTTCTTATACTTCTCTAATGTTTCTCTCTCTTTCTCTCTTTTTAAGATTACTGTCTTCACCATTAGATCCAGCCTTCGGTTGGCACATCTCACTCAGTGAAACATGGCAGCCAGCTGTCCTGTGGGAGAGTGTAACTCTCTCATCCCATGTGGCTTGTGAAGGTATTTATTGAACAAAAATGTAGCTGATTTGGGTTGAAGGAAGGGAGTTAAATTACATAGGGGAAAAAAAAGAATAAAATCTTTTGTTATGCCTTTTTCGCAAATGAAATTAGAGATTTTGTCTTTTTTTGTGCTAACACATGTAAAACAGTGTAATAATGTGGAGACCATACTAAGCTACAGTGAAGAAAATTTATTTTTCCCGGACATGGCAGTAAATGGAAATTTCTTTTTTGAGGGAAAAATAATCCTAGTAGTTAAACAGGAAGAAGAAAATAAAAAGGACTTCAGGGGATGAAGGAGGGAGTTACTGATTTTAAAACTGCAATTTCTGAGTTCAAAGTGTTGATTATCAAAAATGGAAAATGTGATTTTAAAGTAAGGAAACCCCAAAAGAAAGTTCTATGATAATTCAATGGTGAGAGTCACATCGGAACAGTGTCTATAATTCTGTGTGAGCACTTCTCAGAAAGGAAAATGGAGGAAGAGGTCCTGTTGAGGAGGCCGTTATGTGTAAATGAAGTTTAGAGGCTTGGAGAGGCGTTTCTCAGGAATCTGCCCAGCCTTTCCATTCTATGTGTAATAGAGAGGAAATGCAGTGGGGTGATGAGGGAAGCTTCTACCATGCCAGGACAACAATCCAGTGACTCCCAGGGAAGCGTAATCTTTTCTCTTATAATGTTTTTAGTTTTTTAACCTGCAGATGTAGTACATGAGTTGCATGAGAAATTACCACAATGCAAAATTGTGTGAACTGTGAAAGTTTGCCTTGCAAATGAAGACAAAACAAACCTTCCATCAATTCTTCAGATCATATGGCCTTATCTTCTATTTGGAAAACAGTGTACTCTACTGCTATCAGATCTTTGAGGCAGAAGCTGGCCTTGGAGGAAACCTGTGGTCTTTCACTGGTCTCTACCATGGGTCCCTCCAAGTCTAATAAGAGTCTCAGAGGCAGAGCTGGCAAAATCTAAGAACACTGCAAATAGAAATGGACCACAGAAATAGGAAAGTCATTTAAAAAATAAACTTGGATTATGCACATGGATGTGTCCTTAATAATAAGCTCTGTTATGTAATGAAGGCTTTGTATGGGGATTGTGTACACAAAATCACAGTAGACTATTGAGGTCGTGTTAGAGGGCTTAGATAACTCTCAGGTAGGTTTCGATGAAGGAATTTGTGCCTCACAGTGAGAAGATGAGATCAGTTCGTGGAGGAGAAAGTGAGTTGATTTATTCTGGAGAAGGTGGGAACTTGTAAAACAAATGGAGAAACAAAGAAATTATTGAAAACTATTATTTGTTCAAGAGGTCTGGAGATCTTATTGTTTAAATGGAATAGAAACAGAAAGTGATTAGACTGAGCTATTCAGAATGAATGAGTAGCTCTAAGACTAAGACACTTGTGTTTGTGCCCCTTCAACAAATTGACATTCTAAATTGACTTTGAAAAGTAAGACTAGATAATATGTGGATAGCAAATATTTAATTTTTAAAGACATTTTAAAATTTGATTTCAAAACTCAATAAAGTTTTCACTTTCCATAAAAGATAAATAGTGGTGTTGCAATAAAATAATGAGTTAAATAAGATTTATAGAGAAAAAGATAATTTATTTGAAGAGATAAATTTAGTAATTTATCTTACTAAAACAAATGTTCCTGCATAAATATTCTTGAAGTCCTCCATACTCCTAAGCTTCCATTTGTGCATTTTTAAAAGACTTTATTCATCAGATATTCTGTTCCTTGCAACTTCCTAAGAGATATGTTCACATTTATACCTTTCTTTTTTTACTTAAATGCTTATTTTATTAGGGTGAATGTATAAAAGCTGAGTTGTTGCTTAAAATGGCATACGGAATTTACAATTTAATAAAAATTCACTAATTGTAAAGCATTAAACAAAATAAAAGACTGAAAATGGCAAGAATAAGTACTAAACAAACACTATTGGATAACATAAAGGACTAACAATATTAATAATTTCTTTTCTCTGGACCTGCCTTGATCTCTCATCTTTTGTGTATCTCACATTTCCTGTCAAGTCTCGGAATCTTCCACTATCTGGGGTGAGTAGGTAGGTATCGATGGTGGTAATTAAGTGGGGCAGAAAAATATTTCAGTGGGAACAGGGAAAACTTAATCTCATTTTGTTCAAAGGAGAAGGCCAAGGTGTTTAGTTGACATAGATCTAAGGCTACTCGTATATACAAAGAGATTTATATATGAAATTAAGTTGAACTATACACAAACATAAAAGCAACTCAATGAGAACAAAAGAAATAAGACAGGAATGGTGAGTTGTGATCAAATATTTGAGAATGTTGAATGCAAGTCTAAAGAATTTTGGCTGCATTTTAGGCGCAGTGATAAGGCAGTATTAAGAGCTCAGCTTTTCTCTACAAATGTGCCATCCATAGTTACAAAAGGATAGGAAATTGCTGATAGGCACATATTTCTTTCAATACTTTCCTGTGAAATATTCATGGTCTGCATGTTTGTATCCCCCCCTCCCAAATTCATATATTAAAAATTTAACTTCCAACAGGATGGTGTTAAGAGGTGGAGTCTTTGGGAGTTAATAGGTTTAGATAAGGTCTATAGGGTGGTGCCCCCATGATGGGATTAATGTACTTATTTGTAAGAAGAGAATAGGACTAGAACTGGCTCTCTTGGCCACGTGTGGGTGCAACTAGAAGATGACCATTAGGAAACCTGGAAGCTGTCCTTTTTAGACACCAGGCTACCTGATGTCTTGATCTTGGACTTCACAGCCTCCACTGTGAGAAATAAATGTTTGTTGTGCAAGCCACCCAGTCAATGATATATTTTTGATAGCAGACTGAGCTACCTAAGACAGTATCTTTCTTTCCCCTAATCACTGAACTGCAAGTACCTTCCCATTTCCAAGGATTGCCTGCACCTGCACCATTCTGTTCTCTGATCCCAGTGTGTCTTTTCCCTCATCTTATTCCAGACAAACATGAGAATCATGTACAGGGTCTTCTGCTCCAGGCCCTCCTTTCAGTGATGCACAGAACAATGAAGATCTGAGGGACGACCTGTAGGAGAACTGAAGCCAGAGTCTGTGATGCACTCTCCAGACAGGACTGGCTAGAACAGGTAATACATCTGTAGCTGTTTTTGACCTCAAGGTGCAATATCTATTTTCTGCAAACTTATCTGTATTTGTGCTTTTTTTGTTTTTGTTTTTGTTTGTAGTTTGAAGTAGTATATCATCTGAGCTGGGATTTGGAGGAACTTGTGGTGAAAAGGGGCACAGATTGTCTCCAGAGACCAGGCCTGCTACAGCACATTTCTAGTTGGAAAACAAGAAAGATCTTGAAGGATAAGAATATACAGGTAGGTGAATCTTGGAAAACACAGGAAACCTGTGAATTTTAAATATTTCTGCATCTAGAAGTTTCTCTTACCTAGCCTCAGAGAGTTTCAGATACATTGAAGAAAAAGGAAAGACAGATCATTCTGTTATATCATCAGCAATGCACTGGGAATGCCCACTTGGGCTTTATCTTAGCGTAGCTTTACTGTGAATTATTTAAATGATTTGGGGCAATTAATTTTAACTTTCTGCATTTTAGTGTCATGATGTGCTGTAAGGTATGAATGCATGATCTACCATAAAAGTGCATGTTTTCAATTAGTTTATTTTTATTTTTAGAGACAGGGTCTTGCTCTGTCTCCCAGGTTGAAGCATAGTGGCACAATCAGAGCTCACTACAGCCTCAGACTCCTGAGCCCAAGCAAGCTTCTCACCTCAGCCTTTCAAATAGCAGGAACTACAGGCATGCACCACTATGCCCAGATAATTTTTTAATTTTTTTGTAGAGGCGGTATTG
Organism: Cacajao melanocephalus; assembly: GCA_963573385.1. NCBI lineage: Eukaryota > Metazoa > Chordata > Mammalia > Primates > Pitheciidae > Cacajao > Cacajao melanocephalus. The sequence continues at coordinate 7,172 of CAUYLG010029912.1, forward strand.
TCCAGGCTGGTCTCGAATTGTGTTGCCCAGGCTGGTCTCAAACTCTTGGCCTCAAGTGATCTTCCCAACTTGGCTTCTCAAAGTGTTTGGATTACAGACATGAGCCACCACACCTGGCCCAAAAATGCATGTTAAAATATATACTGTAGGCAAATCTTAAAACAAGTGGTAACAGTGACCTCTAAACTTGTTCACCTTTTTATTTTCAGTGTATCACACAGAGTTTGGCATATAGTGGTGATCAGTAAACTTATATTGACTAGGTTGAATTAATGACTAAATAACTGTATTAGTCAATTCTCACACTGCTAAAAAGACATATCTGTGACTGGGTAATTTATAAAGAAAAGAGGTTTAAGCAGCTCATGGTTCTACAGGCTGTACAGGCTTCTGCTTCTTGGGAGGCCTCAGGAAACTTACAATCAGGGTAGAAGGGTAAGCAAGCACATCTTCACATGGGTGGCAGGAGAGGGGGTGCTACTCACTTGAAACAAGCAGGTTTCAGGAGAACTCTATCACAAGAACAGCAAGGGAAAGTCTGCCCCCATGATTCAATCACCTCCCACCAGGCCCTACCTCCAACACTGCGAATTACAATTTGATATGAGATTTGGGAAGGGACACAGAGCCAAACCATATCAATAACCTTTCACATTTTCTCAGTATAGTAGTTTGACCCTATGTTTACCTCCTTAACAGCTAGTTTCAAGAGAAAGTTAATCACCACCCACAAGGACCATTCTTGGAAATATGTGGTACAAGACAGTATATTTTTATTTCGATACTGTTTTTAGGCATAGAAAAAAGGAGAAGTTGATGAATAGAAAATGGAACATGAAGAGATAAAGGTGTTTAGTTGGCAGCAACGGTCTGTTGAATCCATTTCACATAGTTGCAAACCTTGGTGTAGACTCCGGGTTTGTTCTTCTGAGCACAACCAGAGCCCCAGGAGACAATGCCCTGCAGTTCTCCGTTGCAGACCACAGGGCCACCAGAGTCACACTGAGCAAAAAGAAAGTGTTATTCAGAGCTCTTATTTATGCCCAGATGAGAGAATGGGCCGCAAAATGTTCTTCCATTGTGCTAGGGCCATTGTCTCACACTGCTGATCCTCCACGAAGCACTTTCTCTTCCTCTTGAAACCTCCCAACCCTCAGTCTACTTACTATATCACTAGTTGGTCTTCCTCACCTCTTCTTTGAGCCCCTTCTCTTTCTTTAGTAGCCCGATTGGGCCAAGAGGAGGAGAGTATATGGAGGTTTCATGGTGCTCAACTAGCTCTGCTCCTTCCGCTAGTGTTCCTTTCAACAGTTTACCTCCTCAGAATGGCACTTGGAAGTACTATTTGCACACCATCTTCTGTGCATCTTTGAACTCTTAAACCTAGATAGTAATACAATAAAAATGAAATATTTAATTTGTCCCAAGGCTATCCCTCACCTTTTACAATCAGTTGTAGGGGCAGTTTTACAATCATCTGTGTTTCAGTAAAGGGGAATATGGTGGAGAAGATTTGAATGAGCTGGAATTGAGAACCAGTACAAAGAAACTAACCTGGCAAGAGTCCTTTCCACCCTCCAGGAATCCCAGACATATCATGTTTGTAGTAATCTCGCCTGGGTAGGCTCTGCGGCAAACAGTGTCAGAGAGAATGGGAGCCTTCAGACACTGCAGGAGATCAGGGTAGTCAACTGTGTAGTGGAAGCATAAAAACTGCAAGGTTACTCATGAGGTTTCCAAAAATTTCTTTCTCAATACATCTCCCCTCTTCACCAACACTCTCACTCTTTCAATTAGTTGATGACTTCTCATTTGAGGGAACAATATTTTTTCCTAAAAGCTTTTCCAAGTACTTCTAATCAATGAATTATTCTTTCTCTGACACTAGCATCAGTGACCACAGATCTCACATCTAGCAACTTTATTTCTCAAGCAGGTATGTGCTCCAGGCAAGACCATATCCCTGAGTCTTCGTTTTGTTTACCTCCTCAGTTTATAGATCTCTGCACGTCACTAATCACACTTCAGTTAAATACCCTGATATCTTCATAGTACTTCATTATTGTATCTTCTATATAGTTCTAGCAAGGGAATCCTCTTTATTTCAGTTATTAATGGTATATTTCTGAGATTCCATATATCCAAAAACTGTGCTCCGAGAACTTAAACTTAAGTGAGAATTTGGACTGGCTGAACTTTTACATGTCTTTCAGCTCTAAAATTGTCATACTTGGTAGTTCTGTATCATGTGACACTTACTGCCACTGCTCAGGGTGTTGCCCCAGCCAGAAATGAGGCACTGAGTACCAGTCGCTGCACAGGATCTTGGCAGAGAGATGGTGGACACTCGAGAGTTGAGGGTGGCAGCTGAGCTCAGCTTAATCAGCATGATGTCATTATCCACAGTGTCTGCATTGTAATTGGGGTGGATAATAATCTTGGCAGCATTTATGAATTGCTCATTGCCTTCAACAACCTCAATGTTGTGTTCTCCCAGACGCACTTGGATTCGGCTGGATTAAAAGATATAAGAGGTTCCTAAGTTTCTAACTTGAGCTATTTCCACTTCTCCTGACCCCCATCCATTTACGAGCATAAACACAGACACCATCTTTTTGAAGCATTCAGTCACACAGTAATTGTATACTTAAGGTCTCATTGTACACTGCCACATGGTACAGGTTAGAGTTTTCCTTAGGGAGGTGTCACTGCAAGTGCAGACTCACAACCCACCATCTTGTTAGAATAGTAAGGAATGGGAATGAGAGCCCAAAGGCTTGAATAAAACAATCGGATATAAAAAGGAAGTTTGTAGAGATTGATCAGCACTTGCCATTTCTCTCTGGTTGGGATCACCAATTATCGTAGGAAATGAAGCAGGAGTGAGGAGTGGCAGAATTTTAAGGGAGCAGAATGAATCATGCATATTTTTAATGTTGTGCTGTAAATTCTCTGTATGTTATTGCCTCCATATACAATTTATACCTGTTGAGCTATAGTGATTAGCACTATGTAGTGACTCATGTCATAAGATATTTCTAGGGATACTTCACTACTCACTAATTCCCTTCTGTATCTTTAGTACCGTCATTTGGGAAGACATCAGAGATGCCTAAAGGCTACCTCTCCATGCAAAAGCCCCTTCATACATCAGACAATGCCTGAGAGAATAAAAAATCTCTGGAGGTCTGAATGCCTCACCCTCAAGCACAACTCTACAGTTTACTCCGGATTGTGTTTAATGAGACATAGAGGATAAATTGATCTTGGTGTAAAGGAAAGTGAGTGTCAATGACTTACGACTTGTAGCAGTGAGCCGCAGACACCACCCATTGGTTATTGATGAGGGAGCCGCCACAGAAGTGATAGCCAGCATTCAGGGACACCTGATAGGGAACAGAATTCTCCTGACAGGTGTAGCCCCCGACGATCTTGTCATCATCATCATCACCACTAGTGGGGAAAGCAACTAACAGAGAAAAGTTGGGAACTATCAGTTTAACAGATTCACCTTGGAGTTTCCACACTACCATGAAATTTTTTCAGATTTTCTAAAAGAGAGCAGAGTGTTCTCTTGTTTCACATAATCAGGAAATGGTGGGTTTAGGTCATCTGAAGGGAATATTTATTATTCCATACCTTTAAATTGTATCCCACTGGTAACATTATAAGTATTTAATTTTACATTTATGCTTTAACTTTGACAAATGCATTCTTTTTTAAATATATGTGCTATTCAGACACACACACACACACACACACACACACACACACACACAAACACTCAAAGATCAGAAACTCTTGACACAGTAAATGTCCTGAATATCACTTCCTGAAGACACAAGGAATACTTTTCATACAGAACTCTGCTCACCAGCCACACAGTTAGGTTTAAGGCTTTTCAGTAATCATGCTGATGTGGGTTTGTGGTGGTCAGTGAGATGTTATGGGAGAGAGAGCCCCCTATGGTAGCACAAAGAAGGCTTTTCAAAGACACCTGAGAATGTTCTGGTCTAGAAGGAAATGAGAGATTTGTACTTTTGCTCTCCAAATTTCTCTTTTTGGTTCCAGCCTATAATTTTTATTAAAATCATTTTACAGAATATTATAGGATGACCTTCTTCAGCCTTTCCTCTTATCCCAATTGTCATTACAACTTATGAATTTATTCAACTTTTAAAGTCTAGCCCACTGATTTATTAAGCTGTCTTGTAGCTCCAAAAGTTTGTGATTATATTTTATGAGCCCCATTGCTCAGATATTTTTAATAGTTTTAGGAAAGAAGTTTCCAGGTGTGTAGACAGATGTATTGAATGTATACCTGCCCAACTCGAGAAAATTTAGTATTAAGTATTAGTCATATAAAATTAAGTAGTTTAAAAGGACAATTCATAATTTCTCTGTTATATATGGAATGACATGTTACTTTACACCGGAGAGATTTCTGTGGCAAAAATATTGTAGAACACAGCCCATAGCTTTTATTCATGAGAAAGAAAATAGCTTTTCCCATTAGACTCCTTGGTTCTGTATCTCTGGTCCTTTAGTGTGGAGAAGATGCAGGCTCTTATACATGCACCAATTTTAAAAGCATATGATTAGTTTCAATTATTAACTACAAATTCCTGGAAAGGTCAGGATAGGTACCTCCTTAATCTGTGCTATCTTTTCCTTTTCTCTCCTTCATTAATTTTATCCAGAAGTTGAGAACAAGTCATGCATCTTTTTTTTTTTTTTTTGAGATGGAGTCTTGCTCTGTCACCCAGGCTGGAGTGCAAAGGTGTGGTCTCAGCTCACTGCAACCTCCGCCTCCTGGGTTCAAGCAATTCTCCTGCCTCAGCCTCCTGAGTCACTGGAATTATAGGCATCTGCACCTGCTACCACACCCAACTAATTTTTGTATTTTTAGTAGAGAAGGGGTTTCACCATGTGTTGGGAAAAGCAGCAAAGGAGAAAGGACTTACAGAGTGCCTATATAAATTGGTTATGAGTAACATATAAACAAGGAACAACAAACTGCGGAAGGCTGCAGGAGGCCTCCGAGGAGGAAGGCCTCTTCATGTCTCATGTTCCAGTGCAGGGTAACCCAGGCTCTGTTACCATAAACATTGTGCTCAAGGACGTAAAACCCCTTCATGGCACTATGATGCAGCCAGACTTGTAGGCCCCTTGTAAGGCCGGAGTTCCATCAGCTGTATGTAGATAATAAGATAAAGATAACCACATGTTCTTGTTTTGTGAAACTCCCAAACCACCACTGTTATCAATCCTTAAAATGACACATTAGTTCCGGCTCCCTGATTCACTTCCGGCTCACTGATTCATGCCACCATTACTCCACTCCACCCTATAGATCAAAGTGATTGTAATCAATAAATAGTGTGGATGATCAGAGCTTGGGGCCTCACTGTCTCCTCCAAAGTAATAGAGTGATGGCCCCCTGGTCCCACTTTCTCTCTTAATCTGTCTTTTTCTCATTCCTTTGTCGCCACCAAACTCGGGGACCCACGGGATTGTAGGGCTGGTTCCCTACAACCATGTTGGCCAGGCTGGTTTTGAACTCCTGACCTCGTGATCCACCCGCCTCAGCCTCCCAAAGTGCTGGGATTACTGGTGTGAGCCACCATGCCCAGCCTCAAGTCCTGCATCTTTATATCTTCTACCCTGATCACTTTTGCTCACTGTGATCTTCCTCCAACAAGTGATATTTGATTATCCACAAACCTAAGTATTTTACACTGTCATTTCAATATTTTAAGCTTTTTGAATAGACATCAGATTCAACATTCATTGTCATCTTCCAGAGAACAAAGTGCAAACATAAGTTTATGATAGACACCTACTGATTCATTCATTAAAACAGACTCACCAGCAGCTCCCAGGAGAGCAAGGAAGATGAAGGTCTTCATGGTTGCTCACTTAGCCTGGACTGGGAAATAGGATAACAGCTTTTCATCCACAGCTATTTATACCTTCAGACTTGTCTTGACATTCATGACCACAGGTGCCAGAAAAGTGATTTCACTATAAGCTCACAAATCTAAATCTAAATTCTGTGACAGACGGAAGATAACTCAACATCAATTTTAAACATTAACATTTGCCTACTTTTCCAGAAAGTCATGGGACTGAAAGTAACAAATCCATCTGGTGGGAACTGTGCTCCCTAATAGGTAAATGAGACTGGAGTAAGGTCACAGGACAGAGCTGCAGGTGTCTGGATTCCCAGATAAAAAATCTTAAGTAGTTGGGCATCTCAACTGCAAATTTTATTCTAAGGACTACCGTACTTTTGATGTTTAATAACATAGACTCTTTTACAGTTATATACTTTGTATTTGACCACTCTGGTCTTACATATCCATGTTAACTTTTCTCTTTTTTAAACTTCAACTTTTATTACAGATTAAAGGGTACATGTGCAGATTTTTTACATAAGTAAATTATGTGACACTGAGGCTTGGGGCCCCAACAATCTCATCACCCAGGCAGTCAGCATAATACCCAACAGGTGGTACTTCAACTTTTCATTATTAAAGGAACAATTTGTTTCCCTAAGAAAAAGAAGATTGATGTTAACTGAAATTATAATAGAGAAAAAGAGGAAAGTTAAAAATGCTAATAGCTTATAATTATCTTGAGCTTATTATCTTGAGCTTACTGTACTTATTCTAAGTACTTATTGAGTAAGTCAGTAAGTATGTAGAATACTGACATACACAGCTTACTGTGTATGTCAAGGATATTTTAGGTATTTGCCTATATTAATTTAGTAATCTTCATAACAACCATATAACATACCTAATATAATTCCCACTTTACAGATTAGAAAACTATGGCACACAAAACTAAGGGATTTGACCAAAATCACATACTAAGTAAATGGTGACATCAGCATTCCAACCCAGGAAATCTTCCTCCCGAGTCTGTGATCCTGACCACTATGAAACATTTCTCTCAATAAGTTCACCAAAATCTGGATGCCAAGATAATGCAAAATTCCTTTTTTTTTTCTTTTGAGGGAGAGTCTTGCTCTGTCACCAGGCACCAGGCTGAAGTGCAGTGGCACAATCTCGGCTTACTGCAACCTCCACCTTCTGAGTTCAAGCAATTCTCCTGCCTCAGCCTCCCAAGTAGCTGGGACTACAGGTGTGCGCCACCATGCCCAGCTAATTTTTGTATTTTTAGTAGAGACAGGGTTTCACCATGTTGGCCAGGATGGTCTCAATCTCTTGACCTCGTGATCCACCTGCCTTGGCCTCCCAAAGTGCTGGGATTACAGGCGTGAGCCATCGTGCCTGGCCACAAAATTCTTATCACATAACACAACTGAAACTTACAGAGTATTGACTATGTGTCCAGCACTGTGGAAGTGGATTACATGCATCAACTCATTTGATCCTCACAAACAGCACTATAACTGTTATGCCATAAATGTCACCATTTACGAGATGTGGAGAAAGAGGCTAAAAGAAATCAAGTGAGTATGTTAAAGCTTCATAGCTGTTAAGTGGCCAATCTTCATGGTTCAGGCACTCAACAGTGATGTCACGAATATAATAAGGGAGAACAGGGCTGGGCACAGCAGCTCATGCCTGTAATCTCAGCACTTTGAGAGGCCGAGGCAGGTGGATCACGAGGTCAAGAGATTTAGACCATCCTGGCCAACGTGGTGAAACCCTGTGTCTACTAAAATAAAAAAAATTAAAAAAAAAATTAGCCAAGCTTGGTGATGTGAGCCTGTAGTTCTAGCTACTTGGGAGGCTAAGGCAGAAGAATTGCTTGAACTATTTGGAATTCTGGAAAATCTAAGAAATAGGTTGCTGGAGTAGGAATTTTCAGAATTAATGCAACATGATGGAAGCATACAGTTGAGTGAATCTCAGCGAGAAGTAACTCCTAGCCAGATGTAGCCAGATTTAACACCTGTGTGATACATTTGAAACATCCTATTGGGATCTATTTCTGCTTGAGCAAATTATCACTCCTAAAGTAGTTTCTGCTTCTTTTACGTTTGAAATATTACTACTATCAAGATGACTTACTTAACAGCAGAGTTTCTCAGCCTTAGCACTATGGACATGCTGGGCCAGATATTTCTTGGCTGTGGATAACTGTCCTGTGCATTGCAGGATGTTTATCAGCATATGTCTGGTCTCTGGATGAACACAGCAATACCTTTGTCCCCCAGTCATAATGACCAAGACTGTCTCCAGACATTGACAAATGTCACCTGGGAGGCAAAATCATCCACAGTTGAGAACCAGAGCTCTAAAGGAGAAAGAAGGGAAATGGGACTTTGCTACTAAGCCTTTAAAAAGAGCCTTGGGCTGTGGGACACTCAATAACTACTGTACAGACACTCAATAACTACTGAATGAATGGTACCCAAAGTGGGGAGCTGCCTTTAATTAATTCCTAAAAATTAGGAAATATTAAGGAGTAAGGGAAGGAGCAGTACCCAGAATGAGGAAGGGGGAGTCTTCTTAGCCTGTTCAATATTTTCCATTGCTGATCGTTAACCTGTGAGGTGATAGAACCTGCTTAATTCTGCATCATTCTTGGAACTTCCCCAGAGATTCTTCAGAGATCTTGGCCCATATAAAAAGTACAGCATTGTAGAGCATAACATTTTAGAATAATTGGCTCATGTGCTGTTATGGCCTAGAAAACTGCCTCTCATGTGCCCTGGCTTTGATCATTTGGACTCCTTCCAGGAGCAAAAGAGTGAGAGTTGCCAGATTGGGGTTAGGTGGTGTGGGTTGTCATCTAGGATCATTTGCAATTTCCCACACAAAAAATCTTGAGATGAGAAAAGTAGTCCCATCTCGCTACTGGGATGGCTCTCTAGCCATCTAAAGCAATAAAGGGCATGCGAGGAAATGCTAAGTGATGGTTTCTAGCCTTCAGTTTCAGACTTCAGTTATTCATTCTTATACTTTTTTTTTTTGCATGTAAACTGCTTACATTTTGATTTTTAAATAGACTTCCTTTTTTTTTAGTCTCTTTTTAAGCAGTGATATCAACATTTCTTGTCTTGGTGGCTTTTTTATCTAATGCATACTAAAATGAACACATGGTTTTCAAATAAAAATGCTCATCTAAGTACTATCTAAAATTATGTTGAGGACTACTAGTGATGAGCCTACCAGACTTCGGGAAACATGGTATTAGGTAGATGATGGGGGAAATGAGGGTGGGACAAACCAAGGATCACTGGCAGTGGTGGCTGCAGTGTTGCCTGTGAACAGAAGGGGTGTGGAGCAGAGTGGATCAGGATGTTAGGTGAAAGTGATTAGGAGAATGCTCCCTGTGGAAGAGGCGGGAGAATACAGGGTTAGTATTTAACTTCATAGGTTAAACTATCAGCAATGGGAAATATTGAACTGGCTAAGAAGACTCCCCCTTCCTCATTCTGGGCACTACTCCTTCCCTTACTCCTTAATATTTCCTAGTTTTAAGGAATCAATTAAAGGCAGCTCCCCACTTTGGGTGCCACTCATTCCGTAGTTATTGATTGTCTATATTGTCCCACAGTTCAAGGCACTTTTTAAAGCTGATAGCCTTAGAAGCAAAGCCCCATTTCCTGTCTTTCTCCCTTAGAACTCTGGTGCCTTTGTACATATACATGTGTATTTGTCATTTGTGTGAACACATCTGAGTAAAACATCCTTATATTATTGTGTGGGAGCTTGGATCTGTAAGATACTCTGTGTTTCTGAGATGCTGTGTGTCATTTTGTAAAGCATGACACTGGAGAATTGGGTTCAAAGCTCTCAGACTCAGTAAAGTATTTTTGTCTGCACTTTATGTGTGTAAAACTTCTGTTCTCAATGACATCAATAAATTCTAACTTATAATCAATACTGAACATGCTGCAATGTGTGGGAACCTCCCTTCTCAGCCTCATCTCATAAGATTCATCAGCTTATGAGCTTCATTTTGCTCAGCAGAATGGGTCAGTACCTATACTTCTTTTTCAACTTCAAACACATGGTGACCCATAGGCATATGCCAGTATTTAACCAGTCTGTGTTTGTCACCTCTTTTTCCCATGTACATTGCTTGGTGGCCTTGGAAACTATTTAAACTTGTGCTTAAATTAGGGACTGATTAGGTTCCAGCAAATACATTGACATTTGCATTGGCAAGAACAAAAGGCTCCCCACTCTAAAGGCAATTGCATGCTCTTTTTCTTCACAGACTTTTTTTGTACTTAGCTTCTCCAGCCACTTTTGTATCTAATACATCACTAGACCATGCCAGCTTTTAACCACTCCAGTGTGTGGATACAATTTTAAGTGAAACTCCTTTCCCTGAAAAAGAATGAATACTAACACATGCACACACACACACACCCAGTTGGGAGGAGGTCTTGACGTGTGTATGATGGAGTATGTGTTGTTTGCTGAGACGTGATGGGAAGGAACACTGAGCCATCCCCAGGCGGGAAACTGCTAGAATAAGCAAGCAGTATGTACTGATCATGCACTAGTTAAACCAGCTCCCAAAACACGGGATATTTGACCTTGTCCCCATTGCTGACTTGCAAAGAGTGTTTTTTTTTAAGCTTATTTCTATCTTAGTAGTGAACAGGCACTATCTGCATGTTTAATCTATCTTTAGTCTATGAAGAAACATTGAGCACCTGCTTATTAAAAATAATCACTTGTTTACAAAGAGTAAATACATGAGTCAGAGTCTGCTCTGGGCT
>CAUYLG010029913.1:0-36648 GCA_963573385.1 Cacajao melanocephalus
ATACACAGTAATGAGGTTGCTGGGTCAAATGGTATTTCTAGTTTCATTCTCTTATAAAGACACATGTACACATATGTTTATTGCAGCGTGTTCACAATACTGAACACTTGGAACCAACCCAAATGCCCATCAATGACAGACTGGATAAAGAAAATGTGGCACATATACACCATGGAATACTATGTACCCTTAAAAGAGGATGAGTTCATGTCCTTTGCAGGGACACTGATAATGCTGGAAACCATCATTCTCAGCAAACTGACACAAGAACAGAAAACCAAACACCACATGTTCTTACTTGTAAGTGAGTGTTAAACAATGAGAACACATGGACACAGGGAGGTGAACATCACACACCAGGGCCTGTCAGTGGATGAGGGGGCAAGGGGAGGGATAGGAGCAGCTGGGGGTATAGGGGAGGGATAGCATTAGGAGAAAAACCTAATATAGATGATGGGGTGATGGAAGCAGCAAACCACCATGGCACGTGTATACCTGTATAACAAACCTGCACGTTCTGCACATGAACCCCAGAACTCAAAGTATAACAAAAAAAGAAAGAAAGAAAGAAAATTTAAAAATAGGGAAACCCTTAAGACTCAGGGGCACTGAAATATAAGTGTAGTGCCTATATATATTTTAAAACAATGCATACTAATTCCAGTTATATACAGTAACTTTGTTATGATATACAGTAACTTTTCAAAATAAAATGTAATCCCTTGAGCACCTGGAACAACACAAATCCTACATAGAAAAGGGACTTCTGTACTTGTATGAATGCAAGGTGAACTAGAAAATTCCAATTACTTTGAGAAAACAGACGAGAAGTGATATAATGTATATTCAGGACTAAGACACAAAAATCTGCTTAGTTTTATTGCAAAGTACTTTTTTTCAAACAATACCAAGTGTTTTCTGTAATCTGCATTTGATATTTGATATGTAGCTTACTTCTTGATAAGACATTAATTAAAATTTTTGAAAATTAGAAATAAATTGTAAACGTTTTTGCTCAACTCTTTCAAGTGTCAACTAGAAAGGAAAATTTTATATTCAATTTGGATTAATATAATTCAAATAACATCTTTGTCCATTTAGACTTATCTAGTTTTGCTTGTATTGCACTAGTCTGGTGAAAGGGTAACCCCAAATGAGAGTCTCACTTTCTTACAGACCTAATTCTGGGGCCCATGTAGGATTTGATAAAATAGCTGTTTGTCACTGAACATTTTATTTGTAAGGAAACATGTTAAAAAGTACCTTATTCCCAATGAAAAATAATCGATTACAATATTGTTTTTAAACTTATGTCCAAGTGTGCAAATAAGAGTTATTTTGTTGTAAAACAGAGTTTGCACCGTGATCTTTTGCCTATTAAAAAAATCATGTAAACTCTCTTGAATAAGAAAACTTCTGGATAACATTTGATGACAACTTCCCGTCTTTTTAAAATAATCAGTAATATAAAATATGTGCATAGGCAGTTTCCATTCCACATCTTCTTAGCCCTTGATTCCACTGTAATACACACACTACCTTCATTCATCATTTCCCCAAGGATGTTGGGCTCACAGACTAACAGGATTCTCAGCATCATTCCTTCCCTTCCACGTGCTATGCACCACCATGCAGTCTGTCCTCTATACTTTCAATACTACCAAGTCACTGAGACACTTTGAACTAAGAACAAGGAAGTAAGCAGCATTGAGGGGTGTGGGTGGAGGTGGGGGGAGGAGTGGTGTGCATACCTTTCTGTATGTGGTGTGGGTTTATGTGTGTGCACACTCACATAAGAGTCAGTGTTGCAATTCATTGTGTGTTTTCTCAACTCTGTAAGAAGTTGAGTTTTGCTAGGTCACTAATGGGGATGCAGTTGTGCAGTTGGTACATGGTGTGTTGGCACTGCTGCCTTTTTTTTTTTAATGTGATCCTATTTGGCCTTGCTGACTTACACATTAACCTGAAAATACATATGTAGAAGAGGTTGATAATAAGGGAGGATATATACGTAGAAGCAGAGAAAGAATATATAGAAAAAATGAATTGTTAAGAGGCTCTTTAAAAAGATATGTCTTGTATATACAAGACATATGAGTGACAGGAATTGTATGTCAGAGAGAATTAGGGTATGACAAGAGTGTGCATAGGAAAAATCAGGTTGCAGATGTCAGCAATGGAGTATATGTGCATGGCAGCTCTAGTGGAAAGCGGGCAATAAAAGGAACAGGGTATAGAAAATAGGAATGTATTAGGGTAGATAAGGTGACAGGAACAAAAAGGGAAATGTAACTTTAGAAAATTCATTTTTAGAAGTCCAGTGTGGTGGCTCATGTCTGTAATCTCAGCACTTTGGGAGGGCACAGTGGGTGGACTGCTTGAGTCCAAGAATTTGAAACCAGCCTGGGCAACATGGTGAGAACCTATCCCTACAATAATTAAAAAATTTAGCCAGGCACGGTGGTATGAGCTTATAATACCAGGAGTCTGAAATGTGAGGATCCCGTAAGCCCAGGAGGTCCAGGCTGCTGTGACTGGTGATCTCACCACTGTGCTCTAGCCTGAATAACAAAGCACGACCCTTTCTGGGAAAAAAAAAAAGAAAATTTTTTTTTAATAGCATAGCTTTCAGATTTAAAAAAATACACAAAAACCCATTTGTTTCATGGTAATTAGAGTAATTGGTTTAATTACTTTAAATCTTACGTTAATTGACTTATTGGAGCAATGAAACACAAAGAAAAAGTTATCTACAGTATTTTGTTATCTCTATTTCCAATCACCCTGAATAATAGGACACCATGATGGAAGCTAGAAAAACTTATTTTTTTTTCAGTATTCACACCTATAGTTGTAGCATTTGATTTTGGAGAAGCAGCACTCTGTCTTAACTTTGAAGCGTGAAACCCATTTGATGCATTGTTTTGCTGGCCCAGGAAATTCACTTGCGTGGAGTCATGGTGCCCTTTCTCAATGCTCCTCAAAATTTTTTCTTTACAACCATTCTAGATCAATATACATGCTCAATACGGCCCCAAAGTGAGTCTTTTCTGTTCCTCATTATGTGTTCCACTCCTTGAGATCAAGGACTGTGTCTTATTCATCATTACATTCTTGGATCATAAGAATAAATGAAATAGATGAAAAATCCTTTTTTAATTGCTGGAACTAAAGGGTTTTTTGTCTTAGACTATGAGATAGATTTTCCCAAAGAGTGCTGGACACACATGAGATTACTCAGATGCAAAATCATCATTCATGGATGCCTATACAAAAAAATCTTCCTTGCTTAAGGGTGGCTCTGAGGGTTGTTTCTTCCTGCAGACCAATCATCTGTTCAGAAGCACATACAAATGTGGAATGCTTTTCCCCTTCATAATTTCAGCGGTTGCATTATAACACTCCACAATCAGTAATTTTCTAGGTTTTATAAATGAACTTGTTTACAATAAAACTAAGGTTAAGAGTGAATCTAATCATATAAGTGAGACACGAGCTCCTCATGTTTTTCTTCATGAGTTTTACATTTAAATAAGAGAAATATATGCCATTGACATATTAAGTTGGAGCCACCATGAAATATTATATATTCATATATTTAACAGATATTCTTTGACAGTATATTATGTGCCAGATAATCTCCTAAGAGGTTTGGGTACATGACAATAAAAAGGATAAACTGCTGTTCTGTCAAGAAAGGAAAACAATGGAATCTTTAGCTATTATATTGCTTTGTTTAAGCTGAAAGATGCTATTTGTTATGGCCTACAATCACAAGCTACAGAATGTATTACAGGTTGGCTACTTCTTCTTTGAAATTCTAGGGAGCAGAAATGTTATGAATTTTGGAATGCTTCGGATTTAGGAATATTTGTGTATATATAATGAGATATACTAGGGATAAGCCCAAGTCTAAATACAAACTTTATTCATATACACCTTGTACACATAGCCTGAAGGTAATTTCATACAATATTTTCAAATAATTTTTACATGAAATAAAAGTAATAATTGTGTACATGAGGACAGGTGTGGAATTTTCCACTGTGTTATCATGTTGGTGTTCAAAAACTTCAGATTTTGGAGCATTTCAGATTGCATAATTTCAAATTAGGGATGCTCATCCTGTATTTTTAATAAATACACAATAAAATAAAAACATTAAATGCCTTCAACTATTTTTTCTTATTGTAAGCACTATAATATTTACATTAACAAAATTTTCAGAGAACAAGGTGATGATTTTTAAATTACACTGTAAAAAATTTGTAATTCAAGAAGTTTTTAAGTATCCAAGAAATGGAAAGGTAGGTCACTATGTTTCTCTGGTATTAGAGAAGCAATAAAACATCAAACTATTTTTTATCATGTAGCGTACAATATTTCAACATGAACCACTTCAAAAACAATTAGAGTTCGGTAAGAAAAGGAAAAGTTAAGATAAGAAAAATAAATTGGTCATAGATTATACATTTTGTGGAGTAACTATCATATTTGAAAAATAGTATCCTAGGGTAACACTACTAAAGCAAATCACTACTAAAAGCATCTTTGGTATCTCCAAATTGAATCTCTGTTCAACTTTAAATTTATACATAGTGCAGTGACTCCACAATGAATTTTCTTGTGCTGTGTGGTGTAGTAATTCCTGGGCTGTACATTAAATAATGCACTAATGAATTTCACACGGATGCCACCACTTTTCCTTATATCATCAGTTTCCTGTTTGATATTATTAAGCTTATTCTAGGATGTTGTCATGTCAGTAATATTTGATGGCAGAAGTTTATTTCATCATTAAATAAAACAAATTGTGTCCCTCTCAAAGACAAGCATATTCCTATAAAAATAGCATTTCATTTTAGGTCTTTCTACTTTCCCATTGCCTTTTCTCCTTACATCTTTCCTCTTTCTCTCCATTTTTCCTTCCTTCCTTCCTCCCTTCCTTCTCTCTCTCCCTCTTTCCTTCTCTTTTTCTTTTTCTTTCTTTTCTCTTTCTTTCCTGCTCTCTCTTTCTTTCCCTAACACCCCTCCTTCCTTCCTTTCTTGTCTTTCCTTGACTTCTGTTATGCTTTTCTTGCTCTTTTTTTTTCTTTTTAAAATAGGGACATTTCAATTATCACCCTTATTCATCACTATCTTGTTTTCATTCATTTATTTCACTTATGGCTTAGGTTTATCACGATTTGCCTCCAAATAGTGTCTACTTTTGTTTTGCCTACTGTTACATACCTCTATGTGTATAACTAAATATTTTTTACTTTATTTTTTTAGACTGTTTCTGCAGGAAAGAAAGCATCTTTTATGCCTCCAATCTTCTCTGCAATATATAAAATATTAGTTCCAAGACAACAGAAGTAGCACATGGAGGTAGAGACTTAGTTTTATCATCATAAGAATAATTACAATAGTAAGAAATTTTCTATCATTATAGGATATCTTCTGTCTTTTCTCTATATAGCAGAAAGTACTTGAGGATAAGAAAGGAGTAAGAAAAGAGGGGAAATAAGGAAGAATAGGAAAAGTAGAGCATATTCAAGGAAAGAAAATGTATTAATCTGTTTTATGTTGCTATAAAGGAATATCTGATCCTGGGTAATTTATAAAGAAAAGAGCTTTATTTGGCTCATGGTTCTGTAGGCTGTAGAAGCATGGCACCTACCTCTGATAGGATTCTGGTGAGATTTCAGAAAGCTTTTACTCATGGCAGAAGGTGAAGAGGGATCAAGCATATCACACAGTGAGAGAGGGAGCAAGAAAGGGAAGGTGGTGCCAGGCCGCTTTTAACAACCAGCTCTCACATGAACCAACAGACAGAGAACTCATTCATTCCCATGGTGGGGTGGGAGGGCATCAAGCCATTCGTGAGGGATCCACCATCAGGCCACACCTTCAGCATTGGGGATTACATTTCAACAGGGCATTTGGAGGGGACAAATATCCAAACCATATTAGAAAGACTGGAAATTTTTGTTTTACATATTTTCTTTCCTAGAACAGTAACTACCCCTTACTGTTCTAAGGTCAGGTTCTTCTAACCACCCTGGGTTAATGAACCATGGAGGACATCCCCCAACCACAGCTTTGGCCTTTGACTTTTACGATTAACTGCATTAAAAATTTAAATTTTCATATCAGATAGAAAGCAAAAAAAGAAGTTGGTGCCTTAAGTGAAAGAGAAGTGGTCAGCCCCTACTGGAGGATTCCTTACACTGGACACCAGATGATTCCAAGAGTGGGACGAGCACCCATAATTCTCCCATGGCAGGAACTGATACACTATCACAAACTGCTCTAAAGGTAGCCTCTCACATGGGGAGAGGATGTGTGAACCCACATGGGAGCAGGTCATAAAGCCCAGTGACCCTGGGGCCTTTATGAGGAGCGGGTGGCAAGAACAGTGCCTGACAGACGCAAAACACTCTCCAATGGCAGAAACAATGCTATTGACAACAGCAACCAGTTAAGCCTAATACTGAACCCTACAGACCAAATAAGATTCTGACATTTCATATACTTTGTGGTAAGCAGAGAAACATCCGTCTTCCCAAATATGTCCACATGCTCATCCGTAATAGCGGGAAATACGCTACATTACGTTATACAGCATAGGGAAATTAAAGTTGCTGGTAGAATTAAAGTTTGCTACCAAACGGAATTAAAATAGAGAAATTATTCTGTATTATTCAGATAGGTTCAATGTAATCTCAGGAGTCCCTAAAAATAGAAGAGGGAGGCAGAAGAGTAAGTGAGGTAAGGATATGGAAAGGACTCAAGTCACCATTGCTGATTTTGAAAATGGAGAAAAGAGGCTATTCTGTGAGCCAATGAATGCTGGCCATCTCTAAAAGCTGGAAAAGGTAAGGAAATTGATTCCCCTCTTCCCTCCGTAAGGATATGCAGCTCTGCCAACACCTTGATTTTAGTCCTGTGAAACCTGTGTTGGGCATCTGACCTACAGAACTGTAAGATAACATTTTTTTTGGCTTATTTGTGCTATGAAGCTTGTGGTAAATTTTTACAGCAGAAATAGAAAACTAATACACACCTCAGAAAGAAAAATGATGCTGAAAATTTACTGTTAGCCTTCACTGTCAAATTAGTAATAATACATGTGTACAAATAGGAAGGAGCAAACACACATCTATTCCATAAATATTTACGGAAAACAGTCTCCCCATATGTAAAACCCCACTTAATATTGAATCACAGGAATATACCTCCTTAGGTCTCTTACCTTGAATGTTTAAGTATGTGTGCATATTTAACCAAGAAAAAAATGCCCGTGGCAAATAAAAGGCTCGGTGCAGATGTGTCCTGAGAAGAGTAGCAACACAAGTTAAATCTCCTGAAGCTGAGGTTCCTTATAATGAAACAAGGGAGAGAGATCAGCCTGACTCTGCTCGCCAGGGCTGGCATCATGACTGACCCCGGTCAAGCCTGCAAGCAGCCTTTTGGGAGTCATTTTATTGCTCAACCATCAACTGCAGAGAGCGAGTGACATCCTGTAAATCCTGTATAATGAAGAGATTTTGTTCCAGAGGGTAGCTATTACATGGATAAGAACTATGGACATCCTGTGTTCATATTGGAGGTCAAAGTCTCAGCAAGCAAAGCTTTTAGTTACCACCCTTCCAAGCATAAAAGAAAGTGAAATAGTCTGCACTTCTGCACAATGTGTTTTTCCTTCCTGTCAGGCATCTGCCTAAAGTACATCCAGGTGCTAATGCTGGCAGAGGGCTAAATGTAATAAAGAAGATTCCACAGTTCTACCTGGAGCAGAGCCACTGGGCAGCAGATGGAGCGTGATTCCATGCAGATCCTGGCTTGTGCTCCTTTATCTTACATACAACATAGTACATCATGAGCCAAAAGTATGAGAAATATTTGCTTAGTTCTGAGTACATGCACCATAAATGGATGCTTAAGAAAAACATATCTCTGTGATAGGAGAAAAATTGGTTGTGATATATACTGATGGAATATTTATCATGTACTATATACCATTTCACTTACATTTTACTTTTCTGTAAAAACTATTTTAACATATACCTCATCAAATTATATTTTATGTTTCATTATTATCAAACTCGATGGCTGATGGAATCACACCCTCAAGAGCTATGAAGGGCCACTCAGTGTCATCAAGAAACATCACTTTGCTGATTCACTCCAGCAAGAACATTTCAACTATTTTCTCGAACACTGAAAGAGTCCACAGGAATGTTTTGCTTTACGAGGAAGAATAGAAGCTTTCCTCTCCTGGAGAAAAATATTGTTAATCATCCTTGCATAGAACAAAAATACTTTACTATTTGAAGTGAATACTACATAAAGACTGAAGTTTGGGTATTCCATTTTATATCATTTATGAGTCCACATGGAGCCCTGAAGGCCAATTCCAATTACATGCAAGGGAGGTCTAACCCTGCAGACTCTGTTAACTCAGCAGCCTTCATAAGTGGCCCCAAGGGTTCTCCAATCTATGTACTCTTCTTATCAAAGCTTGCATCAACATAACAGTTATTACTCTGTACCATCGGGGGCAATTTCTTTTTGTTTGAAAATTTTCTTTCGGTGACTAGGGAATGAAAAATTTGTTGACACAGTCACAAGGAACATATATAATAGAAATTGCTCAATATGGGATTGCAATTTAGAGATACATTATTTAATGAGGAGGGTTTAGCCTTCAAGGTACAGTAAAATTAAATGTCTACAGTTGTCATTTTTTACTAGTACAATTAGGCAAACATGAAATCTGTAAACCTCTGAAAATATATAACCAATTATACCACAAACACCAATCCCAGTGAATTATTATAGAAAGTAACTCATGACATAAAAAGAAAATATATTGTTTCAGAGGAAATAGATCTCTAACTAGTGATACAATCAAAGGCCAGAATATCTTTTCATGCACGTACATAAAGAGTAACAATTTTCAGTATATTTTTTCATTATTCAATGTTATGGAAAAAGCAATTATATTTCAGTTTTTTAGATATTATTTTATCTAAATAATATTTAGGTACATATGGAAAAATAAAAACTATTTAAAATTAATTCACTTATTATAGAAAAATGCAGAGACATGTAGATTGCCAAAGGAAACAAACCAGTGGAATACTTTGTTTCTTTTGTCCAGCGAGGCATTGTATGAAGGGGGAAGGGGAAGCCTAACAAATATTTTGATAATAGTAATGGGTATATAAAAAATAAACAAATAAGCACAATAATATCTTCCCAACTATGGCTTCCCACATTTATGAAAATTAAATATATGAGGAATCATTGCATTTGATCTTTTGGTCTCCAAGAAAGGTCTTTTTTTTTTTTTTAGAGGGTAGCTAGTCAGGTATAAGCAGGGCCGGGGAGGGCTCCCCAGCACACACACACACACCAGGAGTGTTGGGTGACCATTAGGTGATGGTCAGGTGGTTGTTAACTGTTTCTGTAAGATAATAATTGGTCACAGCTGGCACCCGGGAAAAGCAGTCTCCTAATAGAAAACTCCTGAAACTGATCAGCAGCGTCTCAGTAAAATCCCAGGAGTGGGGAAAAGTAATGCAAGATCCCGGAAGCAGGTCAGCGTATAAAACTCCAAGTCACCTTCTTTTCTTTCCTTTACTTGCTGTTCTAAAGCTTTTTAATAAACTTTCACTCCTGCTCTGAAACTTGCCTCTGTCTCTCCTTCTGCCTTATGCCCCTTAGTCAAATTTTTTCCTCTGAGGAGGCAAGAATTGTAATTGCTGCAGACCCAAACAGATACGCCACCGGTAACTCAGGGTAACTCAGATTCCTGCCACCAGTAAAAATTTTAGTCTCAATTTTTTTGGGGGAACATAAAAAGCTGAGTTACTTCATTAACTTACTGAGGATTTCATAATATAATCAATTAGAAACTTACACTGCATACTTGTTTATGGTAGATTTGTTTTCCTATTATATGAATATCAGGAAAATATATGGTTAGGAATCACCCTAGTGCTTACCTTTAGTGTAGACGGACTGCAGTGGGCGTGGAGACACTTCCAATGGAATGGCCATACTTCCCTTCACGGAGGGCTGAACCAGGAGGCTTTATAACCACATTGGCAAGGGGCGGGGCAGCACTAATCACAAACTCTTAACAGCTGGGACTTCTTTCTACGATTGGTAATAACTCACCCTGTTCACCTTCTACTCTGAAACCCAAAAAATGATGGAGTAGACTTTCAACCGATCTGAGTACATTAGTGCTACAGCCTTATACTAAATAAATGTAAGAAAATTAAGAATTGTGGCATTATTTGCACTTCAAGGCAAAAGAAAAAGCAATTCTTACCTCTTATACTACTTAATTTCCCTCTGGAGGGCTCCAGCCAGACAGCTGTCTAGCACAAACACTGCTTAATGTCTCACATTGTCTCTTTCATTCTCCATAACAATATTCCTCTTCCTTTCTCTTGTTCATAACAAGCAGAATTTTTAGCAAAAATGTTATAGAAACCTCTTAGTTAAAAGTTTATTTACTTTTTTTTGTTATTTTGCTAGTTTGGAGATAGGGAAGAAAAGTGTCTTTGTTAAAAATGGAAGTGACATATTTGGAGCAGGTTTTAAAATATGAAAAGATGATATACTCAGCTTATAGTTTGCAAGGTAGGGGAAATTACTTCAAATAAGGTTGAAGAGAAATTGACATTTTGGAGAAACATGATCTGGAAAAGAAAAAGACATCACATCCTCTCATAATGTTTCTCCTCAGTGTGATTTTATTTCGTTATTCTCCATCTCTGCTTATATGTACCGAAACACAGGAAAATCTGACCAAGGAGCAGCGGAATTTTACCTGGGAACCCTAGATTGGGCCTGGGGCTGAAAGGAGGGTAGCTCTACAGAATTCACAGCTGTCATAAGAGAACTAAAACTACTCCAAGTACAGTTGGACCATCTTGACAAATTCTGAAAAAATTTATTGAAGTGTTTCTAAAACGTTGTTGAAATAATATTAGAATAATATTAAATATTAAATTGAAAAATATATGAATTTTATATGGAGACAATATGCAATGGAATCAGAATAAACTGTTATAAGGGGTAATTACATTTAAGATCTTCATTCTATTTCTCTTTATTCTTTAACAACAAATTTGTACTTAACTCAGTCATTAGAAATTTTCTCAAGGTAGAATAATTTACCTTACCAGCTAAAATAAATAAGGTATGTTTTCTTTTATATATGAGGTTTGATGACCTTTTGACAGGTAGCTGCTGTTTCCTATCTGATTTTATATATACATATATATGAAATCTGATTATATATTTGTATATATATACACATATATATGTATAATAGATACATAGATATATTTGTGTGTATATATAACAATTATAAATTTGTGTGTGTTTATATTATAGTGCTATAATTTATAGAATATTAAAAAAAAGAGATACAAAGGCAAACATATATATATAGGCACATATACATGCGAAAATATATATAGGCAATTTGATATCTCAAAAATGAATTTAGAATATCGTGCTAGGAAGCACTGTGAATTGATGTCATCATCCAAATTATTTAATTGACAGAGGTATACTTTACGGAATATTAAAAATAAAAAAACACAGAGACATTATTTTACAAAATGAAAGATTGTTCATAAAGGAGTATAGGTTGTTTGTGGATAGATAAGAGGAGATTGGAAAAGCCCAGTAGAAGATGGTCTAATAATGGCCATGATAACTGGTTAAAAGTGAGTTAAAAGTTTGCTCTTTGAAATAAATTTGAAGCATCATGCATTCTGCTTTTTTCCAGTGAACAAAATACAGATTTGTAATGTTTTTAAGATTCCTGACCAAGACAAAACATAGCTTCTCTATGTTAGACCAATACTGCAAATGCATAAGGGTTCTTGTTCTGTTTAACATCCCCCATTGCTCATTCTTTAATAATATGAGTTATACAAGGATATCCAGGACATGAACTCAGCTCTGGACCAAGCTGACCTAATAGACAGCTACAGAACTCTCCACCTCAAATCCACAGAATATACATTCTTCATAGCACCACATTGCACTTATTCTAAAAATCAACCACATAATTGTAAAACACTCCTCAGCAAATGGAAAAGAATGGAAATCATAACAAACAGTCTCTCAGACTATGGTGCAATCAAATTAAAACTCAGGATTAAGAAACTCACTCAAAACATCACAGCTATGTGGAAACTGAACGACCTGCTCCTGAATGACTAGTGGATAAATAACAAAATGAAGGCAGAAATAAATATGTTCTTTGAAACCAATGAGAAAAGGAAGATACAATGTACCAGAATCTCCGGGACACATGTAAAGCAGTGTGTAGAGGAAAATATATAGCACTAAATGCCCACAAGAGAAAGCAGGAAAGAGCTAAAATCAACACCCTAACATCACAATTAAAAGAACTCGAAAAGCAAGAGCAAACAACTCTAAAGCTAGCAGAAAACAAAAAATAACGAAGATAGAGCAGAACTGAAGGAGACAGAGACATGAGAAACCCTTCAAAAAAATCAATGAATCCAGGAGCTGGTTTTCTGAAAAGATCAATAATATAGATAGACCACTAGCCAGACTAATAAAGAAGAAAAGAGAGAAGAATCAAATAGATGCAATAAAAAATGATAAAGGGGATATTACCATCGATCCTACAGAAATACAAACTACCATCAGAGAATACTATAGACAACTATAGACAACTCTATGCAAATAAACCAGAAAACCTAGAAGAAATGGATAAATTCCTGGACACTTACACCGTCCCAAGACTAAAGCAGGAAGAAGTCAAATCCCTGAATACACCAATAACAAGGTCTGAAATTGAGGCAGCAATTAATAGCCGACCAATTAAAAAAAAGTGCAGGACTAGATGGATTCACAACAGAATTCTATTAGAGGTACAAAGAGAAGCTGGTACCATTCCTTCTGAAATGATTCCAAACAACAGAAGAAGAGAGAATCCTCCCTAATTCATTTTATGAGGCCAACATCATCTTCATACCAAAACCTGGCAGAGACACAACAAAAAAAGAAAATTTCAGGCCAATTTCTCTAATGAACATCTATGTGAAAATCCTCAATAAAATACCAGCAAACTGAATCCAGCAGCGCATCAAAAAGTTTATCCACCACAATCAAGTCGGCTTCATCCCTGTGCTGCAAGGCTGGTTAAACATATGTAAATCAATAAACATAATCCATCACATAAACAGAACAAAAAAAAAATCACATGATCATCTCAACAGATGCAGAGAAGGCCTTCAACAAAATTAAACAGCCCTTAATGCTAAAAACTCTCAATAAACTAGGTATCAATGGAATGTATCTCAAAATAATAAGAGCTATTTATGACAAATGCACAGCCAATATCATACCAAATGGGCAAAAACTGGAAACATTCCCTTTGAAAACCAGCACAAGACAAGGATGCCCTCACTCACCACTCTTATTAAACATAGTATTGAAAGTTCTGCCCAGTGCAATCAGGAAAGAGAAAGAAATAAAGGGTATTCAATTAGAAAAGAGGAAGTCAAATTGTCTCTATTTGCAGATGACAAAATAGTATATTTAGAAGACCCTATCGTCTCAGCCCAAAATCTCCTTAAGCTGATAAGTAACTTCAGCAGTCTCCAGATACAAAATCAATGTGCAAAAATCACAAGAATTCCTATACACTAGTAACACACAAACAGAGATCCAAATCATGAGTGAACTCCCATTTATAACTGCTACAAAGAAAATTAAATACCTAGAAATACAATTTACAAGGGATGTGAAGGACGTCTTCAAGAAAAACTACCAACCACTGCTCAGGGAAATAAAAGAGGACACAAACAGATGGAAAAACATTCCATGCTTATGGTCAGGAAGAAACAATATTGTGAAAATGGTCTTACTGCCCAAAATAATTTAAATATTCAATGCTATCCCCATCAAGCTACTATCGAATTTCTTCACAGAATTGGGAAAAACTACTTAAAATTTCATATGGAATGAAAAAAAGAGCCATCATTGCCAAGACAATCCTAAGCAATAAGAACAAAGCTGAAGGCATCATGACACCTGACTTCAAACAATACTACAAGCCAACAGTAATCAAAACAGAATGGTACTGGTACCAAAACAGATATATAGACCAATGGAACAAAACAGAGGCCTCAGAAAAAATGCCACACATCTACAACCATCAGATCTTTGACAAACCTGACAAAAGCAAGCAATGTGGAAAGGATTCTCTAATAAATGGTGTAGGGAAAACTGGCTAGTCATAGGCAGAAAACTGAAACTGGATTCCTTCTTTACACCTTATACAAAAATTAACTCAAGATGGATTACGGATTTAAACATAGGACCTAAAACCATAAAAACCCTAGAAGAAAACATAGGCAATACCATTCAGGACATAGGCATGGACAAAGACTTCATGACTAAAACACCAAAAGCAATTGCAACAAAAGCCAAAATAGACAAATGCAATATAATTATACTAAAGAGCTTTTGCACAGCAAAAGAAACTATCATCACAATGAACAGGAAACCTACAAAATGGAAGAAAATTTTTGCAAACTCTCTATCCGACAAAGGGCTAATATGCAGAATCTACAAGGAACTTAAACAAATTTACAAGAAAAAGACAACCCCATCAAAAAGTGGGTGAAGGATATGAACAGACAGTTCTCAAATGGAGACATTTATGCAGCCAATAAACATATGAAAAAAAGCTCATCATCACTGGTCATTAGAGAAATGCAAATCAAAACCACAATGAGATACCATCTCACATCAGTTAGAATGATGATCATTAAAAAGACAGGAGACAACAAATGCTGGAAAGGATGTGGAGAAATAGGAATGCTTTTGCACCACTGGTGGAAGTGTAAACTAGTTCAACCATTGTGGAATACAGTGTGCCAATTCCTCAAGGATCTAGAACCAGAAATACCATTTGAACCAGCAATCCCATTACTGGGTATATACCCAAAGGATTATAAATCATTCTATTATAAAGACACATGCACATGCATGTTTATTGCAGCACTGTTCACAATAGCAAAGACTTGGAACCAACCCAAATGCACATCAATGATAGACTGGATAAAGAAATTGTGGCACATATACACCATGGAATACTATGGGTCCATAAGAAAGGATGAGTTTATGTCCTTTGTAGGGACATGGATGAAGCTGGAAACCATTATTCTCAGCAAACGAACACAAGAACAGAAAACCTAACATCAAGTGTTCTCACTTATAAGTGGGAGTTGAACAACACACACTGGAGAACATCACACACCGGGGCCTGTCAGGAGGTGGGGTGCTAGGAGAGGGATAGCATTAGGAGAAATACCTAATGTAGATGACGGCATGGTGAATGCAGCAAATCACCATGGCACGTGTATAACTATGTAGCAAACCTGCATGTTCTGCACATGAGCACCAGAACTTAAAGTATAATAAAAATAATATATGAGTTATAGAAAAAAGGAAACAATCTACCCATACTATTAAACTGTAGACTGTTTAGAATGAAAACCTACAGAATGCTGCAAATTTCTCCTTGATGAATGTAGTAACAAAAATAATGACCATTTCATAATGCCAGTTGTTACAGGAAGAAGGTAAGTCTTGGGCTGCAGACACAGAAGGAACCAAAGCCCTTTTCTTCCCAGTGAAAACACAGCTTTTTTGTTTTCCTTCCGAACCATTTTCATTCAAAATAAGTAACAGCCAAGATCTCCTGAAGTCTGAGAGACAGGAATCAAGAGAAATCTGGTAAACGTAGTTGAAATATGTAGCTAGAAGTATTTTAGAATACAATATGTTGGTGGGAGTTTGGGAAAAAAAGTGCAGGAGTTGGAGATTTGAGTCACGCTTTCCCTTGATGGTCTCTTTAATAGTAGAAGCAACCTTAGTGTAACAATACTGACTTAAATCCATCCTTTCACTCAAGGCAAAGCAGGAAAAGTAAATGACTGACTTAATTGCTAAATCCGAAAGGGGAGGGAGGGCACTTGTTGACCAGACCTCTTCTTTATCACTCAGTGAGGAGTTAGCCACATAAAACATGAGCCTGCTCTGCAATTTCGGGTACAGGTTCTGTCTTAAAAAGGAGATTCCTGTATCAGCCTACCCCTGCTAGGAGTACAAGTCGTAAGCCTGGGCTTTGGTACTAGGAAAACCATTAACCAATATCTGCTCTGTCTTTCATATACATTTTTTGTCATTGCTTCTCAACTGGTTTACTACTTGAGTCCAGAAGTGTAGTATTACTAACGGAGACCCCTTTTATTCCAATATGTGCTATATGGCTGAAAACGTTGAGAAGGGGTAAGGAGAATATGGAGGAGTGAAGTGTACTTTACAAGGAAAATCTTGTTGGAATTAGGCTGCATGTGTGGGGCTTGGAGGTTTTTTACTTATTTATGTATTTATTTTGGAATCAGTCTCGCTCTGTTGCCCAAGCTGGAATGCAGTTGTGGTGATCTCAGCTCACTACAACCTCTACCTCCTGGGTTCAAGCGATTCTCTGCCTCAGCCTCCCAAGTAGCTGGAATTACAGGGGCCCGCCACCATCCCTGGCTAATTTTTGTACTTTTAGCAGAGGCGGGATTTCATCATGTTGGACAGGCTGGTCTCTAACTCCTGACCTCAAGTGATCTGACTACCTTGGCCTTCCAAAGTGCTGACATTACACGTGTGCACCACCACACCTGGCAATACATAGGATATTTTAAATCTATTTTTAGGTGCCTATTTTGAGCCATAAGTCTGATTTTCACAAATTTATAAATATACAGTTGTTTTTTCCTATCTTTTACCTTGGCCCATGCATGAAAGTCAAATATACATGCATGGGCCAAGATAAGAGATATGAAGCCTTAAGTTTCTTAATATTTTATCTTTGCAGGACACAGCAGTTCGTTGTTTTAGGTGAGTGGCTATTTCTGTTTCATCAACAGTTTTCTAATATGCTGGCTGCATGTGCCAGACCTCAAGTAAATGACCATGGGCCCCAACAATCACAGGGTACTCATAAGTTTTAACAAAGAGACAAGCATGAGGGTTGTATAAATGGGGTTGAGGGTGGCTCAATCAACTTTGAAACACAAGTGTGACCTAACAGCCAACCACAAGAGGCTTGGTAAGTTATTGCCATCTAGACAGGCATCAGCTAAAGGATACGACTCAGCAGGCTTAGGCAGCTTCAGAATGCAAATGACTGGTGTCTGACCGTAAATTAATTATGCAATTACAGCCTTTTCCTGTTTCAACTACAAGGAATAGACTATACCACATATAACTTTTCGTATATTAGAAGCAAAAAATGTTTTTCTTCTTTTAAACATTAAGAAACCTGAATCCTGAGGATATTTAAGATATCCTAGCTGTAAATGATTAATTTTATGCCTTGCTAGGCATTTCTAGATTGGTTGTCTCCAAAATCCACCTTCTATTTAAGCCATGAAGAAAACTTAGAGCATGTGTCTTACCCACATGCTCACAAATCAAAAGAAACTCAAATCAAAGAACTGAATGGGAAGTTTAAGGTCACACAGGTATTGTAAATGAATTCAGCAATTGCCTGTTCCCTAAGGGAAAATGCCAAAGTGATTTCTGAAATTAATCCTCTACAGGGGATCAAAAAAGGGACATATGAGAGGGGAATCAGAAAGTATAATGCATTCAGTGAAGACCTGAATTTGATGCTAGATAAAAGTTCAGTAGGTCTGTCTACATACTTTGGATGTGGATATAGTTTTTTCACACCGTTTTTTGAAAAGACTATCCTTTTTCCTTTGAATGGTCTTGACATTCTTGTCAAAAATCAATTAATGAGAGTCAGGGCCATCTGTGAGAAATTTGCAAGTTCTCACCATGTCTGTGTGGGATTTCTCCAGGTATTCCAGTTTTCTTTCACCTCTCAAAGTTGTGCATGTTAGGTTCAGTCTGAGTAGGAGGCGGGGGGGGGGGCAGAGAGAGAGAGAGAGAGAGAGAAAGACAGAGAGACAGAGACATACTAGGCCCTGTAATAGAAAAGTGTCCTGTCCAGGGTTAGTTCCTGCCTTGTGCCCTGAGCCCTGGTGATATGTTTTGACCATCCAAGACCCAGAACTGGAATAAGTTAGTTAGAAAATGAATGATTGAATGAATGAAAGAAATTGTTGTAAAATAAATATTTTTAAAGTGTATAATAATAATGTACAATAATAATGTACAACAAATGATGTGGTATGAAAGCGCTCAGTAAGTGCACCATATTTGTTATTGCTTGAACTGCGTAGTGGTAGGAGATGCTCCTTGCAACTTTTGCTCTGCAAACAGGTATTCCTTAATTTAACTCACCACCACTACAACCATCATCACTCACTGATTCACCAAAGATTGGGTAAGTAATTATCTTACTTGTTTTTATCCATCTTTCTTAAATGTATGTATTAACTCATACTTATTCAATGTTTAACATTAGAAATGTTTTTGGGTCTTTGTAAGTTTGGTGATGATTCTGTGACCAAAAATATGCTATAAAACTTAACTCATTTATATCAATTAATCTATGGTAAAACTGGTTTTTGTCATATATCATTTCCTTTAAAGTTGCGGCTTCCAAAAACCTATTGGTGACTTAAATGAGGACTTAGGGTATATACCATGGAATATTATTCAGCTTTTTTGCTTCAACACAGTTAAACCTGGAGGACATAATGCTAAATGAAATAGGCCAGGAACAGAAAGACACATACTGCATGTGCTCACTTATATGTGGAATTCAAAACAATGGACCTCATAGAAGCAGACAGCAGAACGGTGGTTACCATAAGCTAAGGGATGTGGCAATGGAGAGATGATGGTCAAAGCTACAAAGTTAGAAAGGAGAAATAAATGATAACTATTTAAGGTGATAGATATGTTAATTAGCTTGATTTCATTCGGCACTATCTGCCTATATGGTAAAATCACTGTGTATCCCATTATTATATACAATTAAAGGTGTTCAAAAAGCTTTCTCCAGATTCAGAAAACCTCTTCACAAATGTAGGAGACAAAGAAAACAATTTTATTGGGCCGGGTGCGGTGGCTTGCGCCTGTATAACCAGCACTTTGGGAGGCCTAGGCCAGCAGATCACCTGAGGTCAGGAGTTGGAGACTAGCAGACCAACATGGAGAAATCCTGTCTTAAACAAAAATAGAAAGAAAACAATTTTGTTACTGAATATGCATTAAACCAGAATGTGGTATGCATTCCATGCAATCCACTAAGAGACTGCAAAGACAATCTTTATGATAGGAGGTAATTCTGCAACTTGCAACAGGGTACTCTTACAAGTTAGGCTCCTAACTTTCCATATAAACTGGGAGATAAGGGCACTGTCTTCCTTGAGGCTTACATTTCAAAGAGATGATGTTGTTGTCATAAAGCTGGCCAGTGGATTATTTATCTTTTAAAAGATTTTACATACATTTCCAAAAGCCAAAAAGAAAAACCTTACAATTACGTATTTTCTAATGTAAATGCTCTTTAAAAATGTAGGAAAGTCTTGCCTTTTTTTCACCCAAAAGGTTGAAAAACCTCTTATGTTAAATTTGTATTTATCCTTACAACAGGCATCTGAATTTCAGGTGGAATTCTTACTGAACCTCAAAAATTAGTAGGCCAGGCTCACACTGCCAGGGAAGCAGAGCACCAGAGACTTCAGTTTTCATTCTGGAGAGAGACTCATCTCCACCTGAAAAAATCTGAAGGTATGAGGGTAAAGAGAGCAATTTTCAATAAAAATGCAAATTCATAAAAGGCAATAGTGGTACCAAGTCTCCTTCCTGAGTTTGGTGGGACAAGGGTATATTTTCAAATGGATGTCATGTTGCAATACTAAATGCTAAGAAAAGTAGATAGTAAGCATTCAACAGCAGATGCAAGCCTGAAGAAAGACCTCCCAAAAAGTCAAACAGAAGAGATAACACTCAGAGAATGACGAAGTTTGGAGATTTTGTAGTCCTGAGGTCCTTCAAAGAAGCCATTAATGTACCATCATTAAAGATCTTACACTTACATGTCTCTCGTAAAAGAGGGAATTCAAATACAAGATAAAATTACTTAACAGCACTGAATAAATAAAAAGCCTTTCCCTGTGGAAGTTTTGTCCCTTCCATTTTTATCCCTGGAGTTGAATTGCAGAAGCAAGGGACAAAGAATGTAGAGCAAACAGGATGAAAACAAATTAATTTCCCTTCTGTTGTTTGGTCTCTTGTCTGGGGAGAATAGAAGAACATTGAATTCAATGTGAAATTAAAGACTGATTTAAATTGCCTAAATCAATACCTATAAATGGCCAGAGCTATAGAAACTTGTCCAAATGTAGCAAGGGAAGTTATCAATGTTGGGAGAAAAAAATCTCACAAAGAATTTGAGAACAGTAAGTTTCCCAATAATACCATACCAAGTCTAATATATTTATTAAACAATTGCTTGTGCTACATATTTAAATTCAAAATATAGTCACACATTTTTATGTAAAGAAAATGCCTGTGTAGAACTCTACTTCCTTTGGCTACACAATCTGGGTTTTCTTTGCTTTGTTTTGGGCACATATATATATGTCTTTTGCCATCTGTAAATATATAGATTCTTTTTAGCTCTTTTAAAAATTTTCATCATATTTATTATATAATTTAATTACTTTGAACCCTGATACTTCCTCCCACCTTCTCTCCCTCACCTATTTTTATGTTTTGCTTTGTTGATATTATATAATATATAACATTATCATGTATTTTCATGATTTATAACTTTTTTCTTTTGTGTATCATAATTCTCATGACTATAGTATCTTTTCACATGTAAATGGAGTCATTGCTTACCAGCAGATATTTCATGGCATGGTTCTCTACTCTTGAACGCCTCATTTTATTGATTCTATTAGTTGGCAGTATCTCAACTTCAAACCATAACTTTCCATAGACTCTAAGGGCACTATATTCCCTGAGCTCTTGCATTGTTTGTAAACATCTTTTTTCCGTATTCATGTATGAATGAAAGTTTGCTGTGTAGAACATTTGATTCACTTTGTGTCACTTAGCATTCTGCTGCCATTACATTACTGTGAATTGAAATTGACACTGCTCTTGAGACATCTGAGCCAAACTTAATTTTTTTATTAGTTCTTTTCATAGCTTACATATTTTTCTAATGAATCCTTGGTGAATACTTTCTTCACATTTAAAAGGGTAATATTTTCACCACTTCCTAGTGCCAAGGTTCAGAATACCTGTAGGTCTTCAGGTGCAAAGTCCCCTGACGGTGGCAGCTTCGCAGTGGTGGGAGGAGGACTCTATAACGGGAGTGGAGGGTAGGGAGAGGCCCAGAAGGCAGGGCGAGAGCTGCACCACATTTATAGCTACTGTTGCTATTGTGATGGCTCCTTCTTCTGGCTCAGGCTGCTCCTTCTGGCAATGCTCCTGTCCATAGGGATCACAGAATCCAGTACCAACAATGGTCATCACAACAGCCTCAAAGCCAAAAGAGGTGCTAGTGGCCCAAAGTCTACAGCTAGTCTCCTTGTGGTTTGGCTTGCTACCCTGCTGACTCTACATCTGTGCTGTTAAGAAACTCAAGACAAGAACTATCTCTACTTTCTGTTCTCATCATGAAAAACTCAATCCAAAAGGCATGTAGAAGTCTAGTATGGCAAGAAAAAAAAACAAGCCTTTTTTGAATCTGCTAATACCACTCATGTCACTGATGCAGAAAATGTTGAGAACTTCAAAATTGGTTTTAAGAGTATCTGAAGGATTTGACTAGATGGTGCATGCAAATATTTAATCTTCTAGAGTTTCATGTACAGGACTGAAGAGAGAGACATCTACAAATAAAGACATGAGTTCATTAAAGGTGGCTTAAGAAATATGAAGAAGTGGAATTCTACCTTGAAAATAAGAGGATTTTACCCTGATCTAGAGAAAAAAACAGTAAGATAGGGAATAGAGATTCAGTTTTCTTTTTGGTTCATCAAATATATATGGCCATAAAACAACCCTATAATATGTAAAGCTCTCATGGTCTCTTTTGTACATTGGAAGAATCTCCAGGTGTTACTAAATCTTCCATATATGAAAATACTAATTTCATGCAGATCTATGAAAAATGTTTTACATTGTTATATCTGCCCTGTTTCCCACCCCTCTCTGGTCTTTGGATTAGATTTTTCAATTAACTTTCTATGTAGTAATTGTTATGTGCCATTGCAACAGTTGATTGCAATCTACCCAAAATCCAAGTATAATTAGTATGTCTTGCTTAGACAGTGATAAAGTAAAAGGGTATTTCTCATCCCAAATTGACTTCAACTAAATTTAAAAATATTTTTATTTTTGCAGATGTTCAATAAATTTAAGAACTGTGAAAATATTTGTTTTGAAGGCATATTTGACAAACCTTGAAATTAAGAGACAGCTATTTGAAAGGGTCAAAAACAATTTAAACCAGATATTTGTGAGGCAACGATGTTAAACTGCGTTAAATTCTCTCTCTCTCTCTCTTACTGTTTCTGTAAGTACTATTTTTTTAACTTTATATATCAGAATAGTCACATTTGAAACCCTTTCTTTATAAGCTAATAGTTGTAGTTAAAACCCGTTCTTAATCCTAAAGTGGGCTTAATCTACAGGATAAATTTTTTACAACTTCTACAATGCACAGATAACTTTCAGAAATAGACATTCTGTGAAGTCTTTGATTCAAACAGTCACATGCTGATGCTTCAATATTCCAGTATCCAATATGGCCAGTGTAGTCTTAATAACCAAAGACAATTATGCCATCTTTAAAAACTTCATTGAAGAAAACAAAATCCAATAGGTCTCAAGCCACTGTTTGTAGGAATGAACCCTTCTTTTTGCTTCATATCTAGGCATTTTGTATCTATTCTGGATTATACTTTGTATTTATATACTTATGCTTTGATTCATAGTGGTTTTTCATGTTATAAAATTGATTTGCATTGGGAAAATACTTTAAAAAAAAGAGTAAAGAGCAAAAACAAGATCGTTAATAAGATCAAAAACAAGATCATGAATAAATTCAGCCAGAATATATATCTGTGTATACTATCCTGCATGAATCTTTCTTAAAACATTGTATTTATTACCACTATGCATATTCATGGTTTTATTTAGGTAAAGTTTTCTCTTTTGTATCTTTGATAGATGTATATGTTCTTTTCCTGTTAGTGTTTTCAATAACAATCTCTGTCCATATTCTGGATTTCCTTTGTTTGACACTCATATGCAGAACACATTTGTTTCCTTGCATGATTTTCATCAGCCTCTTCTCCATGACACTGGACCCATGTTCAGTGTATCTTTTCTAGTTCTTGATGTTTTAAATGCATATCTCATTTTTGTAATGGTTCGATTGTTTTCTTTCCTTAGCTTTCTTATCATCAATCTTCTTTTGTTTTTTTCAGAGACAATAGAGCAAAATAACTAAGACCATAGATTTTGGAGCCATATGGCTTGGGATATAATCCCTTCCGTGCTGTGTAACCTTAATCAAGTTACTTAATCTTTCATTAACTTTGCTTCTAATCTTAAAAAAATGGGAATAATAATACAATTTACCTTATTAGGTTGCTGTGAGAATTACATGAGCACTTGGTTGAGTACTTGACTAGAGCGAATGAAGCACTGAGTAACTGAGTGCTCAAAAAGTCCAATCAGAAAAGAAAGGAGACTATTTTAATAATAGCAATAGCTATTATGTCTGTTTAAAATAGGCTTCTTTCTTTTTTGATTATTATGTAAGAGGTGTTTTTGTTTTGTTTTGTTTTTGCTTGTTTTAAAAGGGAGTGTTTTAAATGAACCTACTCTTTGTTTAAGAAGATCGTAATTAGCTATGAGCTAAAGCACCAGCATATAAATGATCCTGCAAAAGTATGCTAAAAGTCAACGGAATTTAATCCTCTTTCTGGTGGGTACAACAATGAAAGCATTTGGATAGAACTGCTCAATGATCTTGGGGATGGATATCACATCTATCTCTGGAATGCAGCTGAAAACTGATACTTACATCTCTTCTGTTTTCTTTCTCATTTCATTTCCAGCATTTTTTTTTTTCTGGTTGTGAATGAGATATGGTGAAGGAGTAAGATTTTTGTGTTCACATAATCTTGAGACCCTTCAGTCTCTCTGTGAAGTTGAAATTAGACACTGTGTTTCGGTAGCCCTGGCACCTTTTTGCACTTTATGGGTTTTGGTTATCTTCAGTTTAATTGAAGATGGTGCTTGCAGTTTTTATTCTTCTCCTTTGTAAAATAATGTTTCTGTCTGTTATATCTATATGGAATATGTAAAAAAAAAAGTGCTGTCAAATCATTATGCAAAAATGGTGATTTCAAAACACACTTTTCGTAACTGTGACTTTTTCAGCTAATCAGGCAAAAAAACACTTCTTAAAATTCTCTCTTGATATGATACTAATATTAACATTCTATATAAATACAAGTAAACAAGACTCCCAATTATGTCTTTTTCAATCTCTAAGTAACCCTGGTGCAAAATTTTTGCATGCATTATGAAGAATAAAGACTTCATAATACTGTGATTTTTTCTTTGTTTTTGAGACAGAATTGCTCTGTCGCCCAGGCTGAAGTTCATTGGTGAGATCTCAGCTCACTACAACCTCCGCCTGCAGGTTTCAAGCGATTCTCTTTCCTCAGCCTTCCGAGTAGCTGTGATTACAGGCGCATGCCACCATACCTGGCTAATTTTCATATTTTTCATAGAGACGAGGTTTCATTATGTTGGGCAGGCTGGTCTCAAACTCCTAAGTGTCTGCTCTCCTTGGCCTCCCAAACTTCTGCGATTACACGTGTAAACCACCACACACGGCCCATAATACTGCTTTGTATTATGCCTCATTCCACCACTAGAGTATGAAGCTCTTTTGTCAAAAATAGTTTCTTGCACATTTATATGCCTTAGCAGAGAGCTAGGCACATATTTGCCATGTAAAATATACTTGTAATTGCCACACTGTCTTTCACAATGATTGAACTAATTTATACTCCCACCAACAGTGTAAAAGCATTCCTATTTCTCCACATCTTCTCCAGCATCTTTTGTTTCCTGATTTTTTAATGATCACCATTCTAACTGGCATGAGATGGTATCTCCTTGTGGTTTTGATTTGCATTTCTCTAAATACCAGTGATGATGAGCTTTTTTTCATACGTTTGTTGGCTGCATAAATGTCTTGTTTTGAGAAGTGTCTGTACCTATTCTTTGCCCACTTTTTTGGTGGGGTTGTTTATTTCTTGTAAATTTGTTTAAGCTCCTTGTAGATTCTAGATATTAGCCCTTTGTCAGATGGATAGATTGCAAAAATTTTCTCCCATTCTCTAGGATCTAGAACCAGAAATATCATTTGACCCAGTAATCCCGTTACTGGGTATATACCCAAAGGATTATAAATCATTATACTACAAACACACATACACATGTATGTTTATTGCAGCACTATTCACAATAGCAGACTTGGAACCAACTCAATTGCCCATCACCAATAGACTGGATAAAGAAAATTTGGGACATATACACCATGGAATACTATGCATCCATAAAAAGGATGGGTTCATGTCCTTTGCAGGGACATGGAGGAAACTGGAAACCATCATTCTCAGCAAACTAACACAGGAACAGAAAATCAAACACCACACGTTCTCACTCATAAGTGGGAGTTGAACAATGAGAACACATGGACACAGGGAGGGGAACTTCATACACCAGAGCCTGTTGGGGGGTAGGGGGATAGGGGAGGGATAGCATTGGGAGAAATACCTAATGTAGATGATGGGATGATGGGTACAGCAAACTACCTTGGCACATGTATACCTATGTAACAAATCTGCACGTTCTGCACATGTATCCCAGCAGTTAAAGTATAATTTAAAAAATATGTATATATATGTGTGTGTGTGTGTGTGTGTGTATGTGTGTGTACTTGTAAGTTAGAGTTACATAGATGAATGATGCTTAAAATGATTTATATATATATGTGTGTGTATGTTTGTGTATGTGTGTGTCCTTGTAAGTTAGAGTTACATAGATGAATGACGCTTAAAATGATTTATATATATATATGTGTGTGTGTGTGTGTGTGTTTGTGTATGTGTGTGTACTTGTTAAGTTAGAGTTACATAGATGAATGATGCTTAAAATGATTTATATATATGTGTGTGTGTGTGTGTGTGTGTGTGTGTACTTGTAAGTTAGAGTTACATAGATGAATGACGCTTAAAATGATTTTAAGAAAACATTTGAGATGGAGAACATTTATATATTCAAAGCTACACGAAACTAATAGGAATAAAGTATATGATATTTATCACAGAAAGTATCTACACTGAATAATTATTCTTAGGAATGTTTAAGGTCAAACACTACATTTTTATAGTGTTTAACCTAATCTCGCATTTCTAAAAATTATTATCAAATCTCTGCCCAGGTGGCATTTCTCATATCTATTAATCACAGCTCCTGCTATTTAATGACACTGTGTACACCAGGGCTTGGACAGAACTTTGTGAAAATAAAAGATAAGATAAAACTAAATGAATAAATATGCATATGGGGAAACTTGATTGAATTTTCCAACAAAGTTACTTTTTAGATTTTACTGAATATATTGGAAATCTTAAGATACTAACGAATAACTTACATAGTATTTTTATTTTTAATATATTTGAATTAAATATAATTTTGCTCATATTACATTGTGGATAGCTTTTCAAAAACTTTTTAATTTAATATTTTCTGTTGATCTGACATATTCCCCCTTACTCAGAAAAACAAAACAACACTTTTCCTATATACATTTGTCCGTGTCCTATATACATGGTATCCGTGAGAGAATGGGGAACTTGTTCCAGATCCCTCACAGACACCAAAATTCACAGATTCTCAAGTCCCTTGTGTAAATGCTTTAATATTATCATATAACCGAGGCACAGTATAAAGCATCTGTAGACTACTTATCATACCCAATAAACTGCCTACACATTACTTCACAGAGATTCAACATAGTACTTGACATGCAGCAAATTTAGGTTTTGCTTTTTGAAACCTTGTGGTTTTTAATTTTTTTCAAATATTTTCAATCTGTGGTTAGGTGAATCCATGGACGTGAAACCCACAGACATGGAAGGCTAACTATATTTCTTTTATTTACATATTATCCTGACATTGTATAAGTGC
The DNA here is from genome assembly GCA_963573385.1 of Cacajao melanocephalus. Lineage (NCBI taxonomy): Eukaryota > Metazoa > Chordata > Mammalia > Primates > Pitheciidae > Cacajao > Cacajao melanocephalus. The sequence continues at coordinate 27,271 of CAUYLG010029913.1, forward strand.
AAAATGTCCAATAACAATACCATAATTCATAAAATATTTTAGAAATTTATCAGTGAGCCTTTTGCCAGACTAACAGCTCCGCCCTAACTGCCCGCCCAAATACTGATACTTGTTCCACCGAGCAGATATGCTCTAGTACTCTAGATTTATAAAAGAAGTGGATTTCAGGTATCTAGTATGTAACTAGGCAGCTAAACCCACATCTAGCCTCCTCTAAAACTGGTTTCTTCTCTCAACTTATGACAGCTTCCAACCCATCAGTACTTTTATTTACAGCCAACTTTTGATCCTTTCCTACTTCTTTTTTCTGTCCCAGACCAAAGGGATCACAATCGGACTGTCTGTGACATCATGTCTAATTCTTAAAAGTGGCTGCCTTCCCAAAAACTAGAAGCAGCCGCTGAAAAAAAAGTCACTTTAAAAAATGAACAATATCAAATGTTCTGAATAAGTAATCTTTGTACATATTACAATATTTAAAAGAAAATAAAATGTCTGTCTTAACATAGTTTGTTTTCCTTAATGCCTCAAATATCATAATAAAGGTAGGTTACTTTTTTCCTGTTTATTCTTCCAGAGATATTCTATATTTGACAAAACATAAATGTTTATTTTATGTATTTTATGCAAGTGACCCTAAAGTATTCACAGTATTATGGATCTTGTTTTTTCCCCAACTATTTTGCCTGACTACATATAGGGGAGCTATGTAGGCATACGAGTAGGAGTGTTCTGGAACATAAATAAGACAGTAGAGTTACCCTTCATTGAAGCAAGAAAACAAGGGGTCAGCTTTTTGTTCCTCGGTACCAGTCAGTTATCAGAAGAGGGAGTAGGTAAGCTTCCTGGTGAATCAACTCCAGTTAGCCAAGGACAGTGATCAATCCATGATAGAAGAACAGCAGCCATTAATTGAAAGCAACTGAGAATAGAGACATTCAGTCACACAGCAACAGGGGGATGTGTGCCCTGATCTACTAACAGAAAACTAGATGGGGCATTACATTACTAGACATATGTTTTACTTTAATATTGAATTTGATTATTTTTCTCAGTGTCTGCTTGCATTCATAAGTCCTTAAGGATAAATCAAACCACTCATAATGGTAAGATAATCTGTAAAACAGATACTAGCCTGGGAGACATTACAAGAGGACTTTGAACAAGGACCTCAAAAAAATCAGTATAATACACCATGATCTCATGTATATCTTACACAAAACTTCAACCTAGTTAAATCTCCCCATATCTCCTTCAGGGACTGGCTTTACTAATAAGTACAGTTCTGCAAAGCAGAGCGTTAGAGACAAGTTCTCAGTCAACAAAGAAAAGGACAAAAAGAATCCCCATTATACAATAAAGCCTAAAACTACATCAAAAATATTGGCAGAAAAAAAAAGCAAAGGAGCCTGGAATCTGCAAGTCAGGAATAGAATTCCTAGTGCTGGCACAATGAAAGGAAATTGATACAAAATAGAAGTTGGTGTCCGGGAGAAGAGTAAAATATTGGTCTCAACTTTTTGAGAAACAGGAGAATGTCATGAATATAGTGCTTGCTTTTTAAAATTAGCTGGGACCATGTTCCAAATCAGAGGTGAAAAAAAATCTGAAAAGGTATATACAAAGAGGAAAGTTCAGAGTAAAATGTAGATGGATGAGGCAAAGAGATATAGAGAGATGTTGTAGTTTGGGATGTGATTTAGAGTCAGATTTTGAAGTAACTATTGAATGGTTATAGTCCTTTCATAATTAGAACAATGAAAACTTTATTTAAAATTAGAAACTAGAATTGATTATAACAATAATCTCTAAGAGTGTAGGTTTTGTTTTTACTGGGCTAGAAGTTACATTAAAATAATAATATATTGGGCTAATTAAAATATTATAGTTCACAGAATGAGTTGCAGATAATGTGCATATCCACTTAACCCAATTGTACACAAAACATATTTTTAAAATATTGAGTTAATTATTTTTGAAACATAAAAGGATTATGTTTTATTGGACATCACTGCTAAGAGCTAAGCTGAAATATGTTTCATAGCACAACAATTATAGTGACCAAGATACTATTCTTTTACCTATAATTTAAAAAATAATATTTTCCCTTTTTTTGCACTGGTAAACCATTATTTATAAGTTTTAAACACCTATTAAAATAATTCTGAACTGAAAAATGTTTTCTTCCCCTACAAATAATTTTAATAAATAGGTGATGAAAAATTTATTCAAATGAAAGTTGAATCATTTGGATCCAATTATACCTTAAATCTCATCTTAATCTATAGGCAGAATTTGAAGATTCTGCTCTGGTGGAACTTTATGAGGCCTTTAGGGTAGTACAATTTCCTCAGTATCCGTCTGCCTTACTAATTTCCATTTCTTCCTTTTCTCCTCAAACCTTGAATATTCGTATCTGCAGTCACCAAGCTTGGTTGGACATCTTCACTTTCCTACGCCATTTACTCTCTTAATAACTCATCAAGTCTTGTGACATTAAATACCATATATCCAGTTGTGAATCTCAAATTTCTATCTTCTGCCTTAACCTTGCTCATGAAAGTTAGATGCATATTTAAATGACCACTCAATGTTTCTTATACATGTCAAATTTACCATTTTCAAAACTGAGCAACGAATCTTGGTTCCAAACAGTGTCCAAAATCTCCCCTTATTAATTCAAGGATGCCCCATACTTCTGATTGTTCAGGCCAAACCTTGGAGGCATCTAGAATTATCTCATTTTCTTATATCTGACCTCCAATCCTTGGACAATATTTTATTGAATCAACATTCAAAATCAAATTAGGATCTTACCTTTGCTTATTACTTGCACTGTCACCACTTCAAGTCACAGTTGCCTCTCACCTGGGATATTATACATGCCTCTTAAAGCCTGCTACAACTTTTACTTTTTTTTTTTCTATTTTCAATTTCACTGCCAGAGGTATCATGTTAAAAGTAAGTCAGATTTTACCACTCTACTCAAAAGCCTCCAAGTTTCCAGTGTCATTCAAAAATGAAATACAGAGTTTTAAAATAGCTTACAAGGTCCTACATTATATGCAATTCTAACTCCTGGCTTAAGTTTCACATTCTCTCATAACCTCCTATTCGCATTATACTGGTTTATTTGCTGTATTCTGTTGCTGGCTTGGAGCCTTCACACTTGCTGGTCTCTGTTGCTGAAATTCTCTTATGCTTTTATTCAAATATTACTTTCTCAGTGGTAAAATTGCCTTCCACCAATACTGCCTATCCTTTACTGCTTTATTTTCCTTTATAGAAATCTGAACATCTAATGCACTATTTATTTTTACTACTCATTTTCATTTATTTCCCTCTCTGAAACATTAGCACCATGAAGCCAGAGATGATTTTATTTTTTCTCTTTCCATTGCTATGTACTTGCTTCTAGAACATTACATGGGATATATTTATGCATTTGGTAAATATTTATTGAATAAATTATTTGTTATACCACATTAATTCTAAAGGGTTGAATTACCAAAAATTATATATCATGAAATAAACAGGTGCTCAAAGTTGTTTACTTAAGCATGTTCATCAGGACATTGTTTATAATGTTTAAACATTTAAAACAATTTAACTTTTAAGTAGCTAAATGATTATGCATGTTTATGATGAAGCACAATAAAGGCATTGACATCATATTTGTAAATTGCACAAAACATGGGAAAAGTCCTTCAGTTATTCACACACATGTGTGTGTGAAATTGAATCACTTTCCCCATGCTCTTACCATTTATAAATGATTTTAATGTCTTAATTATACTTTATCATGAACATGAATATACACACACATATATATATATATGTATATTTACCTTTAACATTTGCTATGCATAACTGAAGGAATTTTCTTTTTCTTTCCTTCCCTTTTTCTTCCTTTCCTCTTTCCCTCCTTCTCTTCTCCTTCCCTCTATCCTTCCTTCCTTTCTTCTCTCCTTCTTTCCTTCATTATTTCCTACCTTTCTTCAAGTGTTTTTTAGAATCTTGCTTTTAAAAATCTGTTTATACTAAAGTATATATATATTTTTTTATAAGCCTGTCTTCAGAGAAATGCATCATACATTCTGTAAGTACGGGATGTCTTTTTCAGTTCCCCAGTGATTACTGAGGCTAAAGAATCTTTCGCACTCTTGTCAATATCAAGATTTTCTGCATTAACATCTTCTTTTTCCCTTTAATGTTGTCACTTACTTTTGGCCTGGCTATTCCCTTCTTATATATACTTAAAGAAGGATGTACTGTTATGTGATTGACCCAATTTTAGGTCTTCTCCTTTGTCATTTTTTATACTGCTAAGATTTTTTTGTTGTTTTCATTGCCTTTTTTGTTGTCTATTATTTTTAAACTAGAGGTAAACATTTCTCTCTTATATAATACTATTGTAAAGATAATTTTTTTTTCTATAAAGAGTAGTAAAAAGCCATATTTTTCTACAAGGTAAATACTATTTTAAGGGGCAAGGTAGAGAAAAAATATCCTTCAAAAAAAGTTCAAATTAGTTTAGAAACATCTTCCTACTTATTAATTCCATTACACGTGTGAACCCATGATCTCATATAATTCCCATTCACTAAATGGGTAACCTGAAGGTGGCAGGCCAAGTAATCTACAGGAATTCATGAAGAGCATGAGTGAATAATCACACTTTCACACAGTAAATGATAAAGTTGCAAGGGAATCAAAATATGAAGGAAAATGATTTCATTAGCAGTTGAAGAGTAGGTCAACATAAAGGTCTCAAATCCAATTTCTTCTCATTTTACAACACAAACCACTCTGAAATTTATTTGAAATATTATGACTGAAAAATATGGTTGACCACGATCATGTCTGACTTTCCATAAACAAAGTGAAAGGAAGACTTGAACACTACGTAATGACTTATTTTATGATCTGGAAAATTTTTTGTTTGTTTGTTTTTATGTGCTTGACCTATTTAAACTCAGTCATTGCATCCTCTTACATAAACTGACCTGTGAAAAATTTAATTACAAAGGCCACTCATTGACAGGTATGAAAGAAGTAAACAGAAACTTAGAAGTAAAAGGCTATTTATAAATTACTTATTTATTTGTCTTTTTAGATTGAAGGGGTGCATGTACTCATTTGTTACATGGGGATTACATGCTTAATGTTGGGGATTGGGCTTCGAGTGTATGCATCATCTAAATGTTGAATATCGTACCCAATGGTAACTTTTCAGCCCTCACAGCCCTCCTACTCTACACACTTCTGGCATCCCCAGAGTCTGTTCTTTCTGTATTTACATCCATATGTACTCATTGTTTAGGTTCCACTTATAAGTGAGAAAATGCTATATTAGATTTTCTGCTTTAGAGTCAGTTCACTTAGGATAATGGCCTCCAGCTGTACCCATGTGGCAGCAAATAACACGACTTTATTTTTCTTTTATTGCTGGGTAGTGTTCCACAGTGTATATATGCCATATTTTCTTTATGCAATCCACCGTGAATGAACACTTAGGTTGATTCCTAAGTGGAGCTTCTCTACCCCATTTCTTCTGCAATTGTATAAATTCTAACCCCTATAACAAATGTCCTTTTTCATAACATTATTACTTCATTTTCCTGGATGAATCTCAACTGATAAAAAGCTAACAACAATTTTCTACAATGAATTTTTGCATTGTCACATAGTGTCAATGACTAGAAAATCAGTTATTAGAGTACACCAGATAAATGGATTATACAATGTTCCATCTTTGTACTTCATTATTAGGTGGAAAATACAGGAAAAATGATAGAATTATTTAATTAGGAAAAATACCTAATGTAGATGATGGGGGGATGGATGCAGCAAACCACCATGGAATGTGTATACCTATGTAACAATCCTGCATGATCTGCACTCGTACCCCAGAACTTAAAGTATAATTTAAAAAAAGAATTATTTTAACTTAATGGGAAAATAAAATTACCACTGGTGACTAAACTGTCAATTACATACTCTTTTCACTTAAAAAAATGTAAATTTGAACTTTTTAGAAAATTTAATGTTTGCGATAATTTTCTTGAATAGAAAAATGCAGGTTAACAAATTACAGACTATAAAAATTGAAATTGCTTTTTAATATATTCATCTTGAGGAAGCAGGTTTTAAGATATCATAGTCAATGGTATGCCCGTATTCAACTTTCATCTTATCATATAAACATAATGCTGTACTTAGAATGATTGTAAGTACAACCATTTGACTTATCAATAAAATTCCCTGAGTTATAAAATTTTAATGTGACCCTGCCTTAGACTTAGAGAAAAATACATAAAAAATTCCTTTAAAAAATCTTGAGTTTTGCATTTATCTAAACTAATGAGTGGAAAATAATATAATTCTACAAATTATATCATTCAAATACCTTCTCCAAATGATGTTATTTCTCCAGTTTAAATAGTATAATATTTCTAAAATTTTACTGGTAATATACTACTTATTTGGCTATGTGGGAAGGAAAGCATAATAGCTGGCCCATGACTTCCGTCTTCCCTATTGGAGATACCCAATGAAATGACTGACATTGGCAATGCCCAAGGGAATGAGTGATCTTCATTCAACCTTGTTATATACAGTCTAATGGTGTTTATTAGTAGAAAGCTATTAGGAAATCTTTACCTAAAACATTCTATTTAACAAGGTATTCCTGAGCTGTCCAACTTGATTAATGTACACAAACCTAGGGTTCATAAATTTGGTGTATGTCTGGTTGATGGACAGAAATTGGTCACACATTCCACTTCTAAGTGTGACCCACGGAGAGTAAAACTAATAAACCACAATGTGACTTCCTCAATGTACAGCACACATTGTTAAGCAGTTATCTGGTGATCTGAAACCAAAACACACTCCAAAACAGAGAAAGGGGTAATGGGGAAGCTGCATCTGACAGGTTCAGGACTAAGGAATACTGTTTTTATCTATATGTTTTAATTACAGACTTTGGATTCTTTGTAAAATTTAGTAAGATCTAAGATTAGATCTGCTTTGGATCTGCTTTGATAATTCAACTGCTTCTAATAATGAAGCATACATATTCCACAGTTTAAAACCTCAAAAAGGTTTAAGGTATAAGCTAAAATGACGTACCATTACCTCTTCCAGGTATCAGAAGTTTTTGGAAATGATGTGCTTTTTGGAATTCTTCTTTTGACAGCATTCTTCAATGATTTAGGGAAACAATGTATTAAGACACTGTACACTGATTTTTCTACACATAAACAACAACATGTTTCAAAGTATTTTCCCGCTAAACAAAAAAAAATGGCATTATTTTCTTTAAATAGACACTGACAGACACAGTACATGTATAATTTCCTGGAACTTGAATCAGTGATTAAAGCTAAGCCAGCTGCTTACTATCTAGGGTTAGAGAAGCAACTTTGTAAAATTCTCTGTTCTATTTTTCATTAATATTATCTTATTTTGTTTCTTACTCCTCTTTTACTTTGCCTCTTATTTTCATTTGCACTTCAATATTTTTTATTATTCTACTCACATGAAAGCTGTAGATTAAATCATTCATCTGTAAGAAATTTGCCTTCATATCTTTGTCTTTTTTTTTTATTGTACTTTAGGTTCTGGGGTACATGTACAGATCATGCAGGATTGTTGCATAGGTACATACATGGCAATGTGGTTTGCTGCCTCCATCCCCCCCTCACCTACATCTGGCATTTCTCCTCATGTTATCCCTCCCTAACTTCCCCACCCACTGCTGTCCTTCCCCTACCACCCCCTCAACAGACCCCAGTGTGTGATGCTCCCCTCCCTGTGTCCATGTGTTCTCACTGTTCAACACTCACCTATGAGAACATGTGGTGTTTGGTTTTCTCTTTTTGTGTCAGTTTGCTGATAATGATGGTTTCCAGCTTCATCCATGCCCCTGCAAAAGACATGGATTCATCCTTTTTAATGGCTGCATAGTATTCCATGGTGTATATGTGCCACGTTTTCTTTATCCAGTCTATCATTGATGGTCATTTGGGTTGGTTCCAAGTCTTTGCTGTTCTAAACAGTGCCGCAATAAACGTACATGTGCATGTGTCATTGTAATAGAACGATTTATAATCCTTTGTTTATATACCCAGTAATGGGATGCTAGGGTCAAATGGAATTTCTATTTCTAGGTCCTTGAGGAATCGCCACACTGTCTTCCACAATAGTTGAACTAATTTACACTCCCACCAACAGTGTAAAAGTGTTCCTATTTCTCCACATCCTCTCCAGCATCTGTTGTCTCCAGATTTTTAAATGATGGCCATTCTAACTGGCGTGAGATGGTATCTCAATGTGGTTTTGATTTGCATTTCTCTAATGACCAGTGATGTTGAGCATTTTTTATATGGTTGTTGGCTTCATATATGTCTTTTTTTGAAAAGTGTCTGCTCATGTCCTTTGCCCACTTTTGAATGGGTTTGTTTGTTTTTTTTCTTGTAAATCTGTTTTAGTTCTTTGTAGATTCTGGATATTAGCCCTTTGTCAGATGGGTAGATAGCAAAAAATTTTTCCCATTCTGTTGGTTGCCAGTTCACTCTAATGATTGTTTCTTTTTTTTGTGCAGAAGCTCTGGAGTTTAATTAGATCCCCTTTGTCTATTTTGGCTTTTGTTGCCAATGCTTTTGGTGTTTTATTCATGAAGTCCTTGCCTGTGCCTATGTCCTGAGTGGTTTTGCCTAGGTTTTCTTCTAGGGTTTTTATGGTGTTAGGTCTTATGTTTAAGTCTTTAATCCATCTGGAGTTAATTTTAGTGTAAGGTGTCAGGAAGGGGGTCCAGTTTCTGTATTTTTGCATATGGCTAGCCAGTTTTCCCAACACCATTTATTAAACAGGGAATCCTTTCCCCATTGCTTGTTTATGTCTGGTTTGTCGAAGTTCAGATGGTTGTAGAGGTGTGTCGTTGCCTGTGAAGCCTCTGTTCAGTTCCATTGGTCTATATCTCTGTTTTGGTACCAGTACCATACTGTTTTGATTACTGTAGCCTTGTAGTATAGTTTGAAGTCCGGTAGCATGATGCCCCCAGCTTGGTTCTTTTGGCTTAGGATTGTCTTGGCTATGTGGGCTCTCTTTTGGTTCCATATGAAGTTTAAGGTGTTTTTTTCCAGTTCTGTGGAGAAGGTCATAGGTAGCTTGATGGAGATAGCATTGAATCTATAAATTACTTTGGGCAGTATGGCCATTTTCACAATATTGATTCTTCCCAATCATGAGCATGGAATGTTTTTCCATCTGTTTGTGTCCTCTCTTATTTCCTTGAGCAGTGGTTCATAGTTCTCCTTGAAGAGGTCCTTTACATCCTTTGTTAGTTGTATTCCTAGGTATTTTATTTTCTTT